>JABUQX010110920.1:25000-31307 GCA_015478945.1 Trachelipus rathkii
CATTAAAGTTATCTCACGATAATAGATGCAAAATTTTACTTTTCTAACATGTTTCCTATTGTGATATTCAAATCTTTCTCTTTTATATCAAACATCTGTTAAATTATTATATAATTTAACAAACATGTAGCTCACTGCTTGCTGTGCTTTTTTGTAAGCATGTAGAGAAGAGTTTGTAAGTTTGTATTGTTTCGATTTAAATTTTAATTCTCATCATGTCTGATTTTTTTTTTTCAGTTACACAGCCGCTAATGGACAGAACCCTAATCTAAGATGGTTTGTGCTCAATTTTTATGTATAAGCAAGACAGAGCCAAGAAGAGAACAGCTCACACTCACACGCCCGACCAGTGACGAACCTGGGCCTCTCGCTTAGTGGGGCGAGTGCTTTATACAGCTGAGCTACCGGGCGCTATTTTGGCGTTTGATCAGAAATTCACAGGTTGTGAATCATTTTTTGTAGTTCATTTAGGAGAGATAGTTTTAGGAGATTATCAGTTTGCAATATGCTAATGTTTGACTTTTTGGACAGAGATGGTGTATGACTATGAAAATATGCACTGTCACTGAGAAGATTTATTAAGCGCTTTACCAGTGTAATGATTTGAAAAGTGTTAGATTTACATAGGATACACAAATTTTTGTTTAATCGGCACATAAATTGTTAATAAATTATAATTTATTAATTTTTTTTTTGTGTCGATTGAACAATGGGAAATATTTTAACGCATTTAATCATACTTATGATTAAATACATTAAAATTTTCCCATAGGTCAGGTCAATCAGATATGTTTTAAATGTCTTTAATATCGCTATGATAACAATGATAAGAACTTATATATATAATATATATATATATAAAGTATAATACAACCATTTAGTAGCAAGACTATCATATAAATATTAATAATATATTACGCAATCAGAGCACCGTACACACACAACTGAGATGTACGGTCATTATGAAGTATTATATAGTATATTATTAATATAATAGTAATATATATATATATATCTAATATATAATATAATATATATATATAGTAACCCTATATTTAATTTATTATATATTCAGTAAAATAATATATTATAACACTCGCCACAAAAACACATTCCGGCTCTTCTAATAGTTTCGCGGCTATGTAAGCGCTGATCGTGAAGGTGTAACATAAAGCCCACCTGTCACAAGAAGTGGACTACACAGCCCCTTATGGTGAGGCAATAAGGCGGAGGTTGCGGAGAAAGGTAAATTAAAAATAATATAAAAGACCAGTCCGCGGAACCAAAAAAGTACCGAACTCTTTTATGTATCCCGACCAACAATTTCGTCCAGATAGTAAAAATCGAACATAAAAACAGTATTTTCAACCAAACAAATAATTCTTATAGAAAACCTTTTCATCCGCCTCGTGATTTCAAAACCCCCCCCCCCCACATGGTTTACTTACTCCCCGCTCATCATTTTATGATTAAGATCTGGGTAATTAAAAGGTAAAACACACCTTACATCACCCCAATATGAAAGAGGGGGAGTGAGGAAGGTGCAGTATAGCAAATTACTTAGCCAATTGATTAATCATTAGTTTTTAATAAATATAAATTATTTTTAAAAACAACAACTGCAACCAACGTTTAAATAAATTTCGACTACTTTCATCTAAGATCTCTCACAATTTTAAATAATCTTCTATCTCTACATCTAAAATCTACCAAAAAATTTCTAACAAAATAATAATCACACTCACTAAGGTCCTATCTACTGGAACTAGTCATACGTACTCAACCTTACACAAAGACGATTATTTGATTTGGATAGTTTAAATTTAGAAAAAAAACAATCGGTCTTAAGATTCTAAAATTTAATCGCTATTTAGTACCTCCAGAATAGCTTTAATATAAAGTAAACTTCAAATATTCTGATTTGCTTATTTAGTACATAAGATATAAAAATTGAGATGCTGAATTAAATCTATATTTCATACTTTTTAAAAAATAGCGGGCTGCGGAAACAAAAAACGACCTGCCACCGAAGAAAGAAAACCACAAATTACATTCCCTTTTTTTTTAAAATAAAAATTCTGTTTTGAAAAGTCCGCGCAGTACGTAAAATACGACTAAATTTCCCTCAGCCGACTTCGCACCATTACACCCGTCCTTAGTATACCACTGTATTACTATTATTAACCTTTTCTGGTAGTTATAAACCTGAGGCACTATTTCCAACCGAGAGCCGTAGAACTTATCAGCTGTGGATGGGACAACTTACGACGCAGAACTAAAAGACAGACCGGGAACAAGATTGCATACTTCACTCTCACCAGTTTGCGCCACCTTACCATAAGCCACCGCTGAGTCTGATTATATATAATAGTATATATATCATTAATATATATATATCATTCACTTATAATAATGTATATATATATATATTATGTATTATTATTCAAATATAATATTATATATCAATAATATAAATTAAAATACATTATCTTTATTGTGTCATACTGCTTTTATTTACTTATATATATTATAAACCATACTATATATATTAATCATTATAATCTAAATTATTTTTATATATTGTATATTATTAATATTAATTATATATATTATAAATATCTATATTATCATAAAATATTAATTACATATTTAATAATTAAGTTTTTAACTGAATATTGTGGTTCATATCCGGCGGGTATCATAATAAAGTATACATTTATTAATAAAATTATTCTGGTAATATTGAATACTGAACCACTCGGGAAGAAATATTAGATGTTTATTATAATCGAAGGATTTTTATGATTAATGCCCGCCATCTTAGAAAAATACTATTTGCCCAATTCTTTTAAATCAATTTTATCCAATAAAATAATAATATAATAATTTTTATTAAAATTTATTATAACATACTCATTTATAGTGCGATTTAAAAAATTTGTGTTCTATATATGAAAGTATAACCAACTTTTCAATAAATTCCAATTTACCATCATTGGGTAAGGCCTTACATAAATCTTCTAGTGTACTATAGCATATATTTTCTATATAGTACATATAACATCACATCTTCCTGTATAAACTATACAGCAAACATATATGCAATATGCATATATAATATACTGATAATACTCTCAAACTATACTTCTGGCTTTCTTATAACTCGCAAGAACTATAGAATTAAAATAATATAGATTTTCTAAAACACTGTTAGAATATATATATACTTGATACAAATAATCGCCCAATAATATAGCGCCCCGGGTAGCTCAGCATGTTATAAAGCATCGATCACTAACTAGGGCTGAGAGGCCCAGGTTCGTCGACTGGTCGATGCGTGTGAGTAGTGTAAGGTTCTCTTCTTGGGCTTCTGTCTTATGCTTATATACATTATATAAAATTGTAAGCACTAACTTCTGTTAGATTAGGGTTTGTCATTAGCGGGCTGTGTTATATATGGGAATTAAATATATAAAATAATAATCAGATAAGTGAATGAGCAATTATTATTATATATCTAATATTGAATCCCTATAAATTAATATACAAACTAACAATAATATTATTTCTAAGCTTATGAAAAGCAAGTAGTCACCTCATTTGGGGAGTTTAGCATGGTGTTGTTAGTCTCGCAATTATACTGAATAACATTATATATTATTATATAACGCTTTGCATTCCTACCCCCATTGATTAATTACCTACCCTATGATAAGCAACTCAATTACCGTATTATACGTTACTTATCCCTATACTTATTTTAATAATAGCTACTATTATATAATTCTTGCTTATATTTATACTCCTACGTACCTTCCCGATCTATCTAATATATTATTAGCTTCTTAACAACCATCGGGCCAACTGGGTGGACCCGCGCGTGTTTGGCGGGCCCGGGCGGTCGCATTTGTCCTGTTTGCCACAGTGGAGGCCGTCTATTTCGGCGCTCTTTATATAGGCGATAGTAATATTACTTCTTACTCTCTGGCCGCGGCTGTAGTACGTTAGCATTATCGCTCAGACTCTGAATATATTTCTTGCAGGAGTTCGGCTTTCATGGGATTCTATTACTTAATCAGTCCTGGACGAAAGATTACCTTCTTATGGGTGGGGCGAACAAGGGTGGTCAAAAATATTCTCCTGTAAGGCGAGGATCAGAATTGTATTTGGTGAGGACTTAATCTTAGCTCCAATGCTGAAGTGATAGTTGAACACGTATTGAAATATACTTTCAACCACTCATATCTACCAAGATGCACGCATATGGCCCCCGACCCCATCCCGCGGTTCGGTCTTCCTTCACTGCCCCAGGACAAGCTTTTCCATTACTTCTCTTCTCCTTCATCTCTTTGTTTTCTTTCTTTCTTCCACTTTTCATTTTCTTCTTGCAATTTCTTTATTCCATTTTTTTATCTTATTTAATATTCTACTCTTTTCAAACTTTCTACCACTTTTGTATTTTGAATTACCGATCTATTCCTAGAAGTTATGTGTAATTTGCGCTGTACACTAGTATTGCATTCAAAATATTGATTAATAATGAAAATAATAACTTAGATTCTAAAATAATAAAATAAATATATACAACTATAAATCACTCCCGCAATCCTTTCTTAGTTCTGCCGTTCGTGGAGCCGATAATCATCTAGTATTGTATTGGTCGGGTCTAAATATTTTGCAGGGTCACACAACGAGGTCAACCAATTAAGCTGCGTTTAAATTTCTGGCATTTTTGTCTTCTCTACTCTTCTTTTCCTGATAAAGGGCTTAATATTATGGAACTTTCCTTGTTTCCCTTTGATAGATCGCACCATTTGAGTTGAGGCAGGGCTGGACATGTCGTGGCAGAGATAAATCTTCTGAGATGGTGGCTAAAACAGTTACTATTCACCTCCTAACTCTGTTTTTCCATTTCCTTATAATAGCCCGCTTTCTCTAATATTAATATAAATAATACATGCATATCACCTACATCATTTTTTGCCTTAGATCCATCAGTAAACACTGAGTATCTTAACTAATAACACAATCCTTTGTGAAGTCGCACATTATTGCCAGCGGGACGACGTTGCGGTACTGTGCGGTTATTGCATCGATACAAACTGCGGAGGTTTTGATGGGTCTGAATAACTGATGCTTGGAGTGAGCGGTCTATCGCTGTGACATACGTTTTCTCCGAGGTGCGGGGGAGTGTGTCGTCTAGCCGGATACTACCTCCAATAGCGCGGGGTGCTCACCTCTGATTTATATCTTATTCTTATATATATTATAATGAATTCTAATTAATTCATTCATTATATATACTCCATTTAATAATTTATTATTATTCATATAATATATTATGTACTTAAGTATATCTATTTATAATCTCTAATTACTTTTTTCAAATTCTCCGATCTAAATTATAATTATATTACTTTAATTATATATACTATTATTACTTATTATTTTATATTATATTTTTTAATTATATAATATAGTTTATATATATATATATATAATATATACCTATTACTCATATATTATTATTTCTCTACCTTTTCTTACGCTTATCTTATACTCATTCTATATGGGAGGTTGAGGTAAGACCGAGTCGGTTATTCCCTACAATAACTGAGATTTGATGAGACGGATGGAGCAGGGGTATCAGCATCCAGATAGCTCTCGGAAGTTATATAGGAGTCTTAACCTAATATAATACTCATTATATATTATATATGCAATAATTATTATTTAAAAGTAACGTGACGTAACTCAGTGAACACGTAATATAAATTAGTGATAACTAGATCTATATATACAATATAATAGTAGATGTTAAAAAATTTTTCGAAGAATTCGTGGAGGTCTCGAGTGGATGATATGGCCAATCATAAATTA
The DNA here is from genome assembly GCA_015478945.1 of Trachelipus rathkii. Lineage (NCBI taxonomy): Eukaryota > Metazoa > Arthropoda > Malacostraca > Isopoda > Trachelipodidae > Trachelipus > Trachelipus rathkii. The sequence continues at coordinate 30,881 of JABUQX010110920.1, forward strand.
ATCGATCTATAACCTATTTCGGATGTATTTAAAATCCCCGGTCCAGGGGACGGGGGGGGCCCCCTTTTTCAAAGAAATGAGTGCATCAGCTTTGTTGTATCAATTATTGATAACTTTTATGATGGTTCTGATATGGACGCTACCTCTTTAATAAGATTGTTCAATAACTAAACATAACTACAACATAATTAAACATGTAATAATCAAATAACCTTTCGGAATAAAGGTTAAAGAATTATTTAATTTAATTAATTTAGTTTAACCACTTATTATTTTATATTTATTATTATAATTGATTTGAAGTATTCAATATTTTTGTACTTTAATTATATCCTTTTTTTCACCCACATAAAATTAATCATCTTTACTATGATCATTAAGTTACCGCTTTTATCTATTTTATTCCTTATCCTTATTTTCGTATTAT
>JABUQX010110921.1:2500-5000 GCA_015478945.1 Trachelipus rathkii
TCTCTCTCTCTCTCTCTCTCTCTCTCTCTCTCTCTCTCTCTCTCTCTTCTCTCTCTCTCTCTCTCTCTCTCTCTCTTCTCTCTCTCTCTCTCTCTCTCTCTCTCTCTCTCTCTCTCTCTCTCTCTCTCTCTCTCTCTCTCTCTCTCTCTCTCTCTCTCTCTCTCTCTCTCTCTCTCTCTCTCTCTCTCTCTCTCTCTCTCTCTCTCTCTCTCTCTCTCTCTCTCTTCTCTCTCTCTCTCTCTCTCTCTCTCTCTCTCTCTCTCTTCCTCTCACTCTCTCTCTCTCTCTCTCTCTCTCTCTCTCTCTCTCTCTCTCTCTCTCTCTCTCTCTCTCTCTCTCTCTCTCTCTCTCTCTCTCTCTCTCTCTCTCTCTCTCTCTCTTCTCTCTCTCTCTCTTCCTTCTCTCTCTCTCTCTCTCTCTCTCTCTCTCTCTCTCTCTCTCTCTCTCTCTCTCTCTCTCTCTCTCTCTCTCTCTCTGCGTACGGTCCTGACAATACCCCTATTGTGATTTTCAAAACCTGCGCTTCTGAACTTTCACCATGCTTTTCCTGTTTCCTCTCTGCCTATCAACTTAACCTTTCCATCCTGCTGGAGCCGAAGAAGGGGTACCCCACTCCACCATTCATCTACCGTTCTATCTCTTTTAACTTCTGTTCTTTCTAACGTTCACGAATCTATCCCCAACAGGAAGATTTAAATACATCTTAAATATCTAATCTTATATCCGATTGATTGCAAGGTTTACGCAAAGGACTCAGTACTGGTGATCTTCTTCCCTTTCTGACTAACTATGATTGTTACCGATTAAGATATTATTTAGTAATGGTGGATTAATATACGATGAAAAGAGAAACAGACTTTCAGGAGAAAAATTAATGTTTCTCAAGCATAACATTAATATATTTAAATTTGAATACTAATGGAATAAGTTAATAAATACCTTAATTTATTTAGGCAAAAGATTTTCTTGAATCTTTCTCGCGTCTATTATTATAAGTGGTTAAATTATGGAAATCAAATCATTCAATTTAGAAATGAAGAAATAATATCATAAAAAAGATTCAAGAAGCACTTTATTTTCCTAATGTTGGATATGCATAAAAAGGATTTCAAGAATTAAAATTCTATTTTAAAGCAATATACTCATATATATACTTTGTATGTATATATATACTGTAATATAATATATATATAATAATATATATATATGTAATATATATATATATAACCTTATATATATATAATATATATAATATATATAATTTCTAGTGGGAAAGGCCATAGGCCTACAAGAAATCCACCAGAATTGGAAATCACAAGACAGGTCAGTATATATATATATATATATATATATATATATATATATATATATATATATATATATATATATATATATATATATATATATATATATATATATATATAAAATATATATATATATATATATATATATATATATATATATATATATATATATATATACTGCCTATATAATATATATATATATATACGTAAAAAGGGTAAGGGAATATAGATTTAAGCAATATAAAGGCATAAAATTGCTAACAAAAAAAAGTAGAAAAGAGAAACCGTTTGCGAACGAACAGATGTTGTATCTCAATTAAGCGAGACGAGAACGTGATAATGACTGACCTGTAAGTTCATCGGAGGAATTATCCGTAATAGGAATTTCTCCCAGATGTTCGTACACGTTATAGCTGCGAAAAAAAGGGTGCAGGCAATTCAGAATGAAGCTTTATTAAAACCAATGAGAGCAATGAATGACCCTATGAATATTATAGTTATACTACTACTAATTTATAATAGTAATATTAGTAACAAAAATAATAAAAATTGTAATAAATATTTAATGTACTGAATATATAATAAAGCTAAACTCTTCTCTCTCTCTCTATATATATATATATATATATATATAAATATATATATATATATATATATATATATATATATATATATATATATATATATATATATATATATATATATATATATATGCTATATATATATATATATATATATATATATAATATAGTTATTTATGAGTAGAATGAAAATATTTCTAATGAAGATAAATTATATTTCGATCTTTTGTAATGTTGAACCGTAGTGGGATCTCCAAAGCACTCATCTGCCCTTATGGCTCTCATATACTGCCCATCATTTCCAAGAGTAATAAATAATATATTTATAATCTTTTCAATTCTTTTTAAAAATTAGTTCATTCAATTTTGTGTGTAGAAATAGCTATAAACAGTAATAAAATCATATTCTTCCAAATCTCTATACAGCATCACTTCAGAATTAGGGGTACAAATTGTACCCTTAATAAGCTTCCGCAAGTTCTTCAATAATTTTAATAATAATATTTGTGGATATTATCATATTCCCTGTTTTGTAACGTCTTTCTTCCACTACACCTCACTTCTTTGATTTGAGAGGAAATCATATTGTTCTTTCTGCTACTGTTCTATCCTCAA
>JABUQX010110921.1:10000-12500 GCA_015478945.1 Trachelipus rathkii
AAATTAGCATGGACCTAGCTGGAAGAGCACTAACAGCACTCTTCTCACCAAGGACATCTTTTCCTTTCAGCAAGGCAGATTTTGTTGAACTTGTTCATAAAATATAATACACGTCTCCCTAGTTCTGCTGCTGTAGAGCGAATTTTTAGTATTGGTGGGGATATTTTGAGGGAAAGAGGTCAGCCTTAACTGCTTTTAATTTTTGAGCAGCTAATCTTTTGAAAGGTAATATGGATCTAATGTCTTTGAAGAAGACATTGAGAGGGCGAGGAAATCTTGAGATTTTCTAATAATTCTTCATTTTTTTTTCATATAAATATTAAATAAAGTTTTTTTGTAAGGATATATACTATTTGGTATATTTAATATTAAAACTTTTGTGAACGTCGCACATTATAAACGACAAACGTGCGGACGGTCGGACTGCGATAGCGGCATGTTTGATGGTCTGAATTAGGTGCGGAGGAGCGCTAGCGAACTACGTACGTGCGGAGGTGCGGAGGTGCGCTAGCGGACTACCCTAAATGAGCGGGTGCCACCTGTGATATATAATATATATATATTATATTATATATATATATTAATATATATATATATATATATATATATCTATATATAATATATATTATTATATATATATATATATATCTTATTATATGTTTTATGATTTAAAAACTAACGAACCCCTGGTGAGCGCAATAGATATCAGTTTGTCGAGTTCTTGTTCGGCTTTAGGTGGACGAAAGGGGGACTTCGTCCCCTTCTGTCCCCCCAATCGGCTCGAGCCTCTTAAAAACATATATTTCCAGCCAGGGGGCTCAACCGACGGGGGACAGAGGGGAGGGACGAAGTCCCCCTCCGTCTACCTAGAGGCCGAGAGACCCGACATATATATATATAGTATATTATATATATATATATATATATATATATATATATATATATATATTATATATTATAATATATATATATATATATATATATATGTATATATATATATTATATATATTTATATTTAATATTTTATTATTTTATATTGATATATATATATATATATATATTATATATATATATATTATATTAATATATATATTATATATATATATTATATATATATAGTATAGTATAATATATATATAATATATATATATTATATTATATATATATTAGTGGTCTACTCTGGGGTGTCGTTAGTTTACTCATAAACGAGACTTCATATTATATAATATATATATATATATAATATATATATGATATATAATATATATATATATATATATATATATATTATATATATCATTATATTCAAAACAACTGGTACGCGAAAAAGCGCGAGTCGATCCCGCAGAATTTTCTACTGTTTCTACTGAACAGAAAACTGGAACTTTTGCTATATCTTATCATATATATACTATATATATTATATATATATATATTAATATTATAATATATACTATATATATATATATATATATATATATAATAATATATACTTTTCTTAACGGTTGATGACTTTATAAGTATTTTATCTTAATATATTTATTACATAATTAGTAATCCCTTATACACAACTTTAGCATCAAATATACTGATTATTATTATTATTATTATTATTATTATTATTATTATTATTATTATTATTATTATTATTTATTATTATTATTAGCTATTGTTATTTTGTTATTGTTATTGTTGTTATGGTTATTATTTATTATTATTATTTTATTATTATTTTATTATTATTATTATATTATTATTATTATATTATTATTATTTAAAAAAAAATAATTTAATTATTTCTTATTTACTAACCATATTTCGCCAAGACACTTCATAAACTGATAACTTTGAACAAAACAGCTGTAATGAGATATTACAAATATCACACTATAGTCGTAAGTCCCGTCGACTTCATTCTTCAGACCTTTTTAATTATTATTATTATTATTATTATTATTATTATTATTATTATTGTTATTATTATTATTATTATTATTATTATTATTATTATTATTATTATTATTATTATTATTATTATTATTATTATTATTATTATTATTATTATTATTATTATTATTATTATTATTTCTATTATTATTATTATTATTATTACAATATAAAAAGCAAAATTTAATAAAACAAAATTTAAAATTAAAAACTTAAAAAGAAATATAAACAAAACACCAAAATTAAAAAATATATATAAAGAAATATAAAGAAATAATAAAAAAAGAACATCAAATATTAAAATAAATTGAAGAATTTTAGTTTAAAACGAAGACAGAATATAAAATAAAAACAGAAAATATAAGACATTCCACAAAAAAAAGAAAAAAAAAGAAAAGAAAAGAAATTAAGTTACAGCTTAAAGGGAAACCCGAATACAATTTATGACGTTATAGAATTGACCTCACGTACATGACAAAAAAAGAATCAGAGATGGTGAACACATGTTTATTATTTATATAATATTTTTCGTAAGAAATAATAGCTTAAAATT
>JABUQX010110921.1:20000-29000 GCA_015478945.1 Trachelipus rathkii
CCCCTGTCCTCGTTCAACTCTGACTCTCTATGTCTTTATTATTTCTAGTACATTTTCTCAAGTGCTGTGAAGCGCGCATATATCCATGCCAATTCGAAAAAGGGAGCCGTTGATCCTTCTAACTATCGTCCTATAGCTCTCACTTGTAATTCTAATCTAAAATCTTGGAAACTCTTCTTAACTCTCATTTTTTGGATCATCTGGAGTCTCATTCCTTCTTTCAGATCATCAGTAATGGCTTTCCGACGTAGAGGTTCAACTGGTGACATCTATCCTACTTAATCAGATTTATGGTCTTCTGGCCTTATTGAAACTATGGTGGAGTCTTGGGTTGGTGGCGCTTCGACAATACTTAAAGCTTTTTGATGAGTATGGCATAGATCGCGCTACTTCTCTCTAAGCTCCTTTCTTTTGGGTTTCCTTCTTCTGTTCCTCTTTGCTTCTCTGTCAGTATTTTCTCTGGTCACTCATATGCAGCACTCGCTTGATGGAGAGACTCCTTCCTCTTCCTGTTAGATTGTTTGGTGTTCCTCAAGGTTTCTGTTCTATGATCTCTACTTTATTCTTACTTTTCATCAACCGTCTTCTCAAGCTGTACTTTCTAAACTCTGTTCATTGATTTATGCCGACCGATTCAAGCTCTCCATTCTTTCCACGTCATGTTCACAATAATCTGCCTCCTTCTCTTGCTCTAGAGTTGCCTCTCGTCTTTCAGCTTTCTGATTTCTATTATTGCCGACCTGGATGGGATTTCCGGTGGGGTCACACAACCTGGTGAAATTCAACTCTTTGAAACTCAACTTCTTTACATCTCCACTTCTCACAAAACCTCATAACTTCCTATTTTTCTTCGACGGTTTAAGTCTCACCTGTGCAACATAAACATTCTTGGTCTGAACATAAACAATAAATTGTCTTGGAAACCTTATATCCAGACGGTTTGCTAAGAGTGGCTTCAAGAAACTGGGAGTTTTCTGTTTCAGGTTTTGCGCGGGAATTTTTCTTCTGAAGCAGGCTACTCCACTTAATTAAGGGCTTATTCGCTATCTTGTTGAAGTACTGTTTCTCACATCTGGGGGGGGGGGCTCAGGCTCCACCCTTCTATTGGAGAGTTGAGTTTAAAGCTAAGAGACTAATTAACCTGTCCACCCTCTTTAACCTAACCTCATCTTGACGGGCTTATCATCTGCGAGTGAGGTGTGCGCACTATTCTTTTCTACTATAGGTACTGACAGAAACGGTAGATGCTCAGGGGAGTTGGCCCCTCGCATTCCACCTCCATTGCGTCACCCTGTAATACCAAGGGGGCTGCCCATGCTCTCTCGCATGAATTTTGCGTGAGCATTGAAAATCCGACTCGTTAGTTGTGGTGCTCTTCTTTTCCAACCCATCTTTTGATCTGTGGAACTCCTTGCCATCTTCTGTTTTCCCTACTGTATTTAATCTTCCTCTCTTTAAAACCCACGTCGGCGCTCACCTAAGAGATTTGAAGTTAGGGCTTTTGGGCTTGGGTGAGTTTTCCAGTATTTTATTTCCTGCCCCCTCCTTGAAAAGGGCCCAGCCCGTGAGTGGTGGTAATCTGTAAAAAAAAACTTTAAAAAAAACTTTTAAAAAAATAGTACATGTAAATAAAATTAAAAATAAAGTATAATAATAAAACCAATAAGTCCTTTAAAAATTAAATTATTAGAAATGAGAAATACCTGGTGAATGAGAGAGCTATGTAAACGCAACAGCCACCGACAATTAAAAGGAAAGTCATTCAATCAGCTTACAATAGTGATATTGACTCCATAAGGTCAAGTGAGTATTTTATGAGTATAAAATTAATAAAGGTAACAAGTCATCCTAATGAACAAATTTTAAGGATAAATAATGTTAAATTAAATAAGAGAAAAATAAGTTCTTCAGAATGAATTCTAATTGGAGTAAAAATATATTTAAAATAAAAATGCACTTTAACAATCCGATATTTTCACCCTCATATTCGAGTGAACCTTTCATAAATATTAGAGTGTTGGATGATTAAATGTAAATTTCCCACGCCTGTTCGTCACCCAAAATATTTAGGCTCCAGCTCCTGCTTTTTTTCCCTACTCCGGCTTCGCAGCTCTGGCTTCCAATAGGAGATATGGCACCAAGCGAAATTAGAACTGAACGGTAGAAGTGTTAAATGACCCACACAGAAAATTCAAGAATCCAATTTTTAGCTGATTCTGGTGTGTGAGAGTATAAGAGGTCTCTCTCATAGCGTTCACTTTTAAATCAGATAAAGTTAAAAGGTATGAAAATAAAATAAATAAGAAAGAATATATATTAGTAGGATTTTAAGGCGCAATGGAGATATTAAATGCATAAATGTAATATTAGATTCGCTATGAGCAAAAGTGTTCAAATAAAAAAATTTAATTCCAAACGGATTCCGAGATATAGCGGTGTGAGTCAACACATGAAAATGAAGCAATAACGAAGGTGACATAACCTTTAGATCGTCGGTGACAACGCGCTCGTGGTGTTTTATTTGATAAAATTCGCAAAACTAGACTGATATTTTAAATATATAATCCTCTGTTAAAATGCACTGTTTCCTTATCAGTGGTTATAAATTTCAACGTAAAAAAATTAAAAAAGGAAAATAGTTCCTGTGTTTATTAATGTTTCACCGAAGGCACACCAATGTTACAGAACCGTATACATATAGTTATTCTTGGAAAAGAATTCTATAAATTTTCAACAATGTAAACTGGAAGTTTCTTTCAGTCTCGTGGTATATTTTGTGCTTCATTTAGTATGTGAACTTGCTCTTTTATGGGTTATACTAACGCTTCATACTGTTGAAATTTTGCAACCTTTGTCTTGGTTTTAGACTAATGATTATGATATATACAGGCATTATTATCAAACTTTTAACTGTGGCTAAATCTATTTCTATCGATTTAAGAAAACTTCTCATTTGTCTTTGAAGAAAAATATTTTCATCGTGAATGTTTAATTGCATCAAAACAAAAGTATTTAAAAAGTGTTGTCTCCCTTAAATTTTCTTTCAATTCTTCATAAAGGGATTCTTCATGTGACAAAAATTTTAAAAACACTGACAATAAAATTGCTTACAATTTTTTCGAATTACTCTATTGTTTATTCACTACTTGCTGTGTAGTATGAATTTCTTTTGTGACTCTTTACTGACAAAGTGACAAGAAAGTTTAGTTTTGCTGCCTTCCTCCACTTTTGAATTACTATAAGAACATCATTTTAACTTTCATTTAAAAATGAATGCTTAGTTGTCTGGTTGTGAATGGTTTGTTTAAGCGTTCAGATCCTAAAACGCTTGTATGAAATAATATATAAAATATATATTTGCAATAAAAACCTATAGTTGAAACTGTCCTTCCAGGAAGATGTAAAGCATTATCCAGAGTCGAGGAACAATATGCTTATATATATATAATATTATATATATATATATATATATATATTAATATATATTAATATATATATATATATATTATATATATATATATATATAATTATATATATATATATATATATATATATAAATATATATATATTATATTATATATATTATATATTAATATTATATATATATATATATATATATATATATAATATATATATTATATATATTAGTATATATATATATACAATATATATATATATATATATTTATATATATATATATATAATATATATATATATATATATAAACCAGTTCTAGTGCTAGTTATCTTAATATAATAATAATAATAATAATAATTAATAATAATATAATAATAATAATTAATAATAATAATAATAATAATATAATAATAAAATAATAATATAAAAAATAATAATAATAAAATAAACAATATATAAAAATAATAAAAAATCATAACAAATTAAATAAAAATTAATATTTAAATTACTAAAAGTAATTAATAATAATAATAAATATATAAGAATAACAATAACAAAAATAAATAAAAATTAAATAACAATAAATAAAAATAAAATAAAGAAAATAACACAAGTATAATAATAATAATAATAATATAATAAAATAATAATATTCTGTTATATCGAAATATCGATTACATTATTAAATAAATATTAATCAATTTAATATTAATAATATTTAAAATTAATATTAATATTAATTATTAAAATTAATATTATTAAAATTATTAAAATTGATATTATTAATTATATTATAATATATATTATTAATATTATTAAATAAATTATATTAATTATAATAATAGCGTTAAAAATAATTAATAATAATAATAATAATTAATAATAATAAAAATAATCATAATTAATATAATAAGAATAATAATAATAATAATAATAATAATAATAATAATAATAATAATAATAATAATAATAATAAATAATAATAATAATAATAATAATAATAATAATAATAATAATAATAATAATAATAATAATATAATAATAATATAATAATAATAATTTATTAGTTTATTTATTATTATTATTATTATTATTATTATTATTATTATTATTATTATTATTATTATTATTATTATTATTATTATTATTATTATTATTATTATTATTTTCCATACCTTGGCATGTCGTGAAATACTCCCATGAATTCGTGCTCTTTTTGCTGAATAGCTCTTGCTTTCGTCAGGAGGGAGAGCACTGAACGTCGACCTTGAGAGTTTGCTCGGGATTTTGATGTACCCGTTCCATCTTTATCTAATAATAATAATAATAATAATAATAATAATAATAATAATAATAATAATAATAATAATAATAATAATAATAATAATAATAATAATAATAATTAGTGATGTAAAATGATCCGCTCCTACTGGATGCACATCCTTTTAAAAAAAAAACCGGCTCCGATAGGATTATTTTCAAGATCCGGCATCCGGCCAGCTGTATATTTCGTTATTAAGATTTGAATTTTTTTTTCTAAAAAAGAAGTCTTGTATTTTTAATTTCATACAGACTATGTTTATCGAGTTAAAATTTATTTGGCTTTAATTTTCCGTATTAACTTAACAGGTTCAATGCTAAACCAAAAATTCTTGAAATTAAAAATTTTATTCATTGTATTTTAATTTTCATTTAATTTTCACAATATAAATTAAAAAGCGAGTTATAAAACGTTCAATTAAGAACATTTTTCCCTTGTATGCAAAATATGACCTCTGCCAGATAATTTGAAAAGAAAGCTGGCACAGATTTGGTGAATTTTGAATATTGATTAGAGTTGCCTTAAATCAAACCTTTTATTTAGTACACAGCTAAATGCTTGAGATATTTTTGAGATAAAACTACTCAAAATTGGCTATTCAAATTTTAACCAGATGTCCAACTCTTTGGTATGCAAAAGAACAATTCTCTGAACTGAAGTTTTTAAATCGTCTAATTATAACTACTACAAAAAATTCTCAAAAATCAAAAATAATAATATTATAGCAAATTTCCGATTTCGACAATTCTTTGAGGTAAGCAGGTAGGGGTTTATATAAGTTGCAATTTTTAATAATTAGGAAAACAAAAGAATCTTAATAATTCCTCATTGTTAGCTACAGTAATTTATTACTTTTAATTTTTTAAATGGATAATTTACCAGTTTTAGCTAATTTAATTTTCAAAGTATAAGATTGACATATTATGGTGCAAAAATAGCATATTAGCTTCTTCAAGTAAAGGTCTACTTCTTTATGAGCTGTAGCTGTTGCTTGCTTTGTTAAACATCTTCTCACTGAAGATAGTAGATGGAGAGAAGCATAAGCATTTTCTTGCAAGATCTTGAAAATAGGATGTTTTAAAGTTTCTTAAATTTAAGACATGTGGTGTATTATACTCGTAAACTAATTCAGTAGGTATGTCTAATAAGTTTAATAGATTAAAAGACTACTCCGGTTGTAGAAAATTTAACTTATCGCCTAAGTTACAATAATAATAATTAATAATAATAATAATAATAATAATAATAATAATAATAATAATAATAATAATAATAATAATAATAATAATAATAATAATAATAATAATAATAATAATAATAATAATAAGGAAGGAAGGTGATAAGTATTAGCCTAAATGGAATGATTACCTCATATTCAAAAGTGAAAGTGTTGCCAGAACTATGCCAAGTATTTAAAACGGTACTCCATATATGGAAGTTGTCATGCAAAATGGAACCATACCACAAAATCAAAGTTTTAGAGTAATCCCCCGAGTGTAGTAAAATGTCAAAACTACATTTTGAAAAATAGAGACAAATTAAATTATAAGTTACCATATTAACTAAAATTGTTTGAACCAACAGTCATTCCCTTCTATTATATGCTCAGCTTAAAATTTGAAGCTCAATATATCGGTTTTAATGTTGTGGGGGGGGAGGGTAGTTCCTTTTGCATAACTACATTCATATGTTTTGGATGTAACTTTAACTGATTTAAAATTGTAAAGGTTGAAGAAGTGTGGAATGAAAAAAAAATTATCTGAACCTAAACAAAATCCTCAGTTTTATCTGTCGTTGCATGGGTATAAAATGTAATTTTATTTTTTTTTTCTTAAGGATGTAGAAATGTATGGATGTGTTTTTGATGGACTGGTAGGAAATAGTTATTTTATTTAAAAATGAAACCACCCACTAAAAGAACCAATCTAAGATGGACAAAATTAGAATTAGAAAACTGAAAATGAAACTGCAATGTTAATAAAATAAAAAAATATAGTACAACAAACATTATAAACCAGAGAAAATGGATAATAATTAATAGCAAAAAGAAAGTGAAAAATCCAAAATCAAAATTATATTATAAAAAAAAAGAGTGATGAACAAATAAGAAGTGGAAGAAGAAAAATTATGTAAAAAGAAAGGAAGGAAATTGACAAAAGAAAAAAATTTAATTTAAATGATGAAAGGAAAATTAAAATGAAGAAGGGAGGAGGAAATAGACAAAATCAGTATTTTTATTATCAAGATAACTTATATATATATATATATATATATATATTATAGATAAAAAAAACACAGATATATATATATATATTATATTATATATATATATATATATATATATATATATATATAATATAATAATATAATATATATATATATATATATTATTATATTATATATATATTATATACTTTATTATATATATATATCGATAAAAAAAACAACAGGCAATCTAATCAATGTTCTATATCCGCTCACCGCCGTGTTTCCACCTCGTGAACTCTGCCGAGAAAAATACGTTTTATACCTATAACATAACCTATGTAAAACAATCTGATACTGGCGGGGACTTCCAATGCCCTCACTCTACATGCAGCACAAACACACCACATTCACCAGATGTGATACTCTCATAAACAACTTGCACACAATCGGCATCCTCAACAAAGAAACCAACCCACTCGACAACCATTTCAACATAATCAGAACCCCAGTCCTGACATTCTTTTTGTCCCCCCCCAATTCCCCAGCTGGCCCGAAAAATGGCAAACTTTCATGCTCTAATCCTCTGATCACATTCCAATACTTATCATAGATCATAACAACCCACACGACACACACACTCTTTAAGACTTACCTAACTATAGGAAAATCAAGCTGTCGAGGCTTAACACGGATTTAACAGGAAAGACTACATTCTTTCCAAACACAAACTTTACATCTCTCGACAAAGCAACACAGAACTGCAATTAGCATTCTAAAGGCATCCAACAAATTACTCCCCCAGGCTACCGCAAACATTTTCAACCCGATTTCTCTCCAGAAATAGATACCCTAATGAAAGATTTTCCCTCCGCCAAAATAGACAACCAAATCTAAACCAAATCATAGAAATAGACGAAAAAATAAACAGCTTAATTAACTCCAATAAAAATAAAAACTGGCACACATACACAATATCACAATGGAATTAAATACAACAAATTTACCGAAAATAAGAAATCCCAACCTCACAAACCTGCCTCCACAACCCACGAAGCCATTTGTATGCAAACATAAAATACCCTAAATATCCATGCAATCTCCTCATAATCACCTACTCTATAATTAGCCATAAACTAAACACTCTCACCCAACAGATTAACAATAAAACGACTTAAATAATTAAAGATCAAAAAGAGGTACTTAACACCTTCAAAAACCTCAAAAGTTCACAAGTAGAAGGGCCAGAGAAAATATCCAACCTCCACCTCAACCACCTTGGAACTAAAGCAACAGCAGTATTAACTTAAATATTCAAATACCGCTTAGCAAACCAACACGATCCCATCATTCTGAAAATATGCACACATATAACCACACTAAAACTAATAACCCACACCCCTGCCCCATATAAACCTAATCAGTTACTTTTACTAAGAGTTTTTCAAGAGGTTGATCCTGATAATTAGAACGCCCCTTTATCCATTCTCAGTACACACATGGATTCAGACCAATCATCCACTACCGTCAACTGCTTAATCTGACCTGATAAACATCCCTCCAGGCCTTCAACCAAATGTGACCACACTCCGTCTCTTCTAGTGGCATAGACATGAACCAATGCTTTCGACACGTCCAGGTCCACCTCTTAATAAACAAGTTTTTAATACGAATTTACTTAACATAAAAAATAATAGCAAATTTCCCTTATCCGGCTGCAGAGCAGAGTTCTCCAAGGGTACCACACCTCTCGCACCTACAGGCTGTATAATGGCGTCCGCCAGGGCACCATCCTATCACCAACTCTCTTTGATCTATCTATGCAGGATCTACCCAACCCACTCCCTCTTTAAAATTACAGTTATGTAGATTGGACTAACAATTAAGCCTCAGTCTCCTTTATGAACACAGCAAACAAGAACTACAGCAATAATAAACCAATTGGAGGCAATGGCTGTCACAAACGAATGGCAACTATCCTCAAAAATCATCTATCACTAATTATTCAACAAACAGAGAGTCCAAACAACCTCACAGTTCTCACTTTCAAAACAATG
>JABUQX010110922.1:0-32500 GCA_015478945.1 Trachelipus rathkii
GTCTTAAATTGACGTTTTTATTGAAAATTTGAATATTTGTATAAATAAATACGAAATATTACATTATTTGTCAAATTCTAAACTCCTGTTTTAATAAAAATTTTTTACCTTCTAAAAATATTCAACATTACAAAAATTTTAAATAACTCTTAAAAGTCCCGATTTTCTTAAATTTCAAACATTTGAAATTATTAGGTGGTTAATCATAGTATTTATTTTTTAAAGAGATCTATGAAATATTTGAAAAAAAAAATTTTTTGAAAAAGAAAATTAAAAAAAAAAAAAAAAAAAAAAAAAAAAAAAAAAAAAAAAAAAAAAAAAAAAAAAAAAAAAAAAAAAAAAAAAAAAAAAAAAAAAAAAAAAAAAAAAAAAAAAAAAAAAAAAAAAAAAAAAACTTGAAAAGAAAAAAAAAAAAAAAAAAAAAAAATGAAAAAAAAAAAAAAAAAAAAAAAAAAAAAAATAATGTTTTTTATTTCATTGAAATACAAATTAAAATGGCTGAAAAAACAGAATTTATTAATTGTTTTAGGATGTCTTAAAATGATGTTTTTTAATGTGAAATTTTCAATATTTGTTTTTATATACCAAATATTTCATTAGTTGTGAAAACCTGTTTTAATAAAAAATTTTAACTTCTAAAATTACGCTTTTGCCTAAATTTTTACTCGATTACAAATTTAGAACGCTTAAAACTATGAATTTTCTCATTAAAAAATTTCAACATTTTGAAATTTTTGGTAATTTCGTAAAAATCTTTTGAATTCCGTATATTTGTATACAATTTCTATGTATAATTCAAGTTTCAAGCCATTTTGAAAAAAAAAAAAAAAAAATAAAAAAAAAAAAAAAAAAAACAAAAAAAAAAAAAAAAAAAAAAAAAAGAAAAAAAAAAAAATAGAATAATGGGCTTTTCGTAGCCCTTTTGCAATTGCAAAAAGCTGAAAAAGGTCAATTCAATAATATTTTAGATTGGTCTTTCCCCCTAAATTGAACGTTTTCTTTGCTGAAAAAAACAATTTCATTAATTTTGTTTTTTTTGCGTTCTTTATCATACCCAAATTATTTTTCATTAGTTTTTGCATTGGAAATTTTTTTTTTAATAGATGCAAAAAAAAAATTTTAAACTGCCCTCTAAAATTACGACTTTTACTTAAATTTTTTTCTAAAACAAATTTAGAACTCTTAATAAAAGTACGATTATAGATGAAAAAGTTCAACCATTTTTGACGTTGGAATCTGGTTAGATATGTATTTTTAATAAATGAGTTTTTAAAGAATGTGTTAGTTATATCCTTTTTGTATGAAAAAAAAAAAAATAATGTTGATAGGTTTTCATGACGAAAAAAATGCATATTTCAAAGAGCAGGAGAAGGTGTCTAAAGCTGTAATTCATATTTTAAAATAAAAAATCTCTTTGTTATTTTTTGTTTTAAACATTGATGTTTTAACAGTATGATTGTTATCAATATTTTCTCGTTTATATACCAATAACAAATATTTCAAATTAGTTCATGGGACGGAGAACTATTTTCTACAGCAGTTTACTGTTTTTTTTTATTGCGGAAATGATGTTTAGAGAGAGAGAGAAGGGGAGGAGGAGAGAGGAGAAAAAAAACGTTGGTTTTAATAAAAAAAAAAAAATTTAATAAATTTGTCTTTTTTAACAAGAAAAAAGGTATTCTGTAAATGGAAAAAAAAAAAAAAAAAAAAAAAAAAAAAAAAAAAAAAAAAAAAAAAAATTTATAACCTTTTCTAATTTCAAACAGTTTTTTCACTTAACATTTTCACTTTGCAAAATTATTTTTTTGCTTTTTTATTTATAAAATGAAACTCTTAAAAAAATAAAAAAAAAAATATAAAAAAAAAAATAAACAATTTAAGATGACGATAAAAATTACAAAGATAAAATCAAAGTATTTTCCTTATTTTCAACGATAAAAAATAAATTCTCAAAAATAAATTTCACAACCCCCTCCTAAAACTAACCTAAAAAAAAAATTTCTAAAAATTAAAAGTTTC
The DNA here is from genome assembly GCA_015478945.1 of Trachelipus rathkii. Classification (NCBI taxonomy): domain Eukaryota; kingdom Metazoa; phylum Arthropoda; class Malacostraca; order Isopoda; family Trachelipodidae; genus Trachelipus; species Trachelipus rathkii. Next base: position 2,020 of record JABUQX010110922.1, read on the forward strand.
AACATTTGTCAGAAAAACAAGAATTCTGCCTTCTTATCAAGTACATTAAATTCTAATTTATTATTTTTGTTTTAATTTTAAAAAGTTTTGAGGTTTTGTGTTAACGGTTGTGATTTTTTTGTATTCTTTTATCATTTCAAAAAAAATATTCTTTTTTTCTAAAGATCTAATGCAACTTTCAAAAAAAAACCACCCAGAATAAAATGAGAATTTTAATTAATTTTGTTTTAGGTTTTTTTTTCTGGGTTTTGTTCTAATGTTTTCGCGTGTCCTTTAATTGACGAGTTTCTTTAAGGAAAATGAAAATTGAAGAAAAAAAAAACAATTTTAAAAATATTTTTTTGTTTTATTATAGTAAATATTTTTTAACATGTGTTTGGAAAAAAAAAACCTTTGTGTTTTTTTTTAAATTAAAAAAAAATTTAACCTTTTCATGCTAAAATTACGCTTTTTTTCCAATTTTCACATTACAAATTATTTAGTAGGAGAAACTCTGTTTTTAAAAGTACGATTTTCCCTAAATTCAACATTGTGGAAAGGAGAGTTAAGCTCAGAAAGAAAGGGGGACGAGCAAAAAAAGAACCAAACAAGGGAAAGAAAAAAAGGTGGGGAGAAGACCAAAGACGGGGGGAGTGGACAGGGAAATGAGATGAAACCCACTACCGGTTAGGTCTATGTTAGCAAATGGTTAATAATTTTCGATATTTTATATTACAGAAACGGGCTTTTGTCCACAACCTATTGAATATATTCACGTATATACATAAACAATACATAATTGAAAGTTTCACTTCTACAAAAACGTACAGAGCTATTTAAGATGCACCTCAAAAACAGATTGATTAACATTTCTGCTTTTTCTTAGCTGCTTGGTTTTGAATTGGCCATTTCAGGTTGAAACATATTATTCTTTGACAAGTGATAAAAATACGTACAAAACTCCAATTTTAACATGTTGATGGTGGAAGATTTCAAATCAATAATTACAAATAGCATTTGCAATAATTTCTACTAGTTTTTAACCTTTTTAAAGATTTCATCAAAATTTTTTCTATATGCTGAAATTAAGAAAAAGGCGAATTTAGGAAGTTATTAGATTTCTATTATAATCAACATCGTTCATAACTAATGAAATATTGGTATAGTAAAAACAAATATTGAAATTTCAATTAAAAAAACTGTACAAATTGAATGAAAGATAAAACTATAATAAATTCACTTTTCTTGCTTTTTGAAATTGAATTCAATAAACACATTATTTTTTTCAATGCTGAAAATAAACCCCGAATAAAAACTCAATTTTAGATAAACCAAATGAATTCACATGTTGAAATTTACCGGAAAAATCGTTACTCTTTAAGTTCTAAATTGGAATGGGAAAAATTTAAGAAAAGGCCCCGTAATTTAGCCAGTTAAATTTTTTATTTAAAAAAAGGTTTTTCAAATCACTAATGAAATATTGGATTATAAGAAACAAAATATGTGAAATTTGTTCCATAAAAAACGTCAATTTAAGGGATCATCAAAACTATTAATAAATTCACTTTTCACCTTTTTTGAAATTGCATCCAATGAAACACATTTTTTTTCAAATTGCTGAAAATCACCGTTAAAAACTCAATATTTAGAATTACCAATATAACTTTCAATTGGTTGAATAGGAACAAAATCGTTCACTTTTAAGGCAGCTTCTAAATTGCAATGTCTGTTGCAAAAAAATCTTAAGCCAAAACAAGCCCGTTAATTTTAGAAGTTAAAATTTGTTATTAAAAAGGTTTTCCCAAATTAAATTTTGGTATCTATAAAAACAAATATTGAAATTTCATAAAAAAACGATCAATTTTAAGACACTATACGACAATAAATAATTCTGATCCTTTTCAGCCTTTTGCAAATTGCATTCAATGAAACACATATTATTTTTTCAAATTGCTGAAAATACCCGTTAAAAAACTCCAATTTCTAATTAGTTACATAAAAGCTTGAAAATTTAGGAAAAATCCCGAACAAAGAGTTTCTAAAATTGGTAAATGTGAAAATTTTAGAAGTTAATAACAATATTTTATTTTGAGAACAGGACTACCAATAATGAAATATTTTTTATATTAAAAATAAATTGTTTTCGTCACACTCATCGCAACGTCAATTTAAGCCACCTTAAACAATTAATAAATTTCTCTTTCTGCTTTTTTTGAAATTGCATTATCAAGAAACACATTATTTTTTCAAATGACGAAAATACCGTATTAAAAACTCAATTTTAAAGATTTACCAAATAATTTCAAATGTTTGAAATTATGAAAAAAAAATCGTACTTTTTTTAGAATTCTTTAAAAACGTAAAAGTTTGAAAATTTAACAAAATATCGTAATTTTAGAATTAAAATTAAAATTTTTTATCTTTTATTAAAAACTCTTCGTTTTTCACAACTAATGAAATAATTTGGTAATAAGAATTGGTTCTTGAAATATTCATTAAAAAAACGTCAACTTTAAGACACCTAAATATTAATAAATTCCCTTTTCTGCCTTTTGAAATTGCTTTCAATGAAACACATTTATTTTTTTGCAAATGCCCTGAAAAATACTGTTAAAAACCAATTTTAAGATTTAACAAAATAATTCCAAATGTTGAAATTTAGGAAAAATCTTACTTTTAAGAGGTTCTAAATTTGTAAAATTGAAAAATTTTAAGGAAAAAAAGCCGTAATTTTTAGAAGTTAAATTTTTTATTTTTATAAAACAGGTTTCACAACTAATGAAATATTTGGTATATAAAAAACACAATTGAAATTTCATTAAAAAACGTTCAATTTCATCATACTAAAACTATATATAAATTCTCTTTTCTGCTTTTTGAAATTGCATTTCAATGAACACACATATTTTTTTCAAATGCTGAAAATACGTAAAAACTCAATTTTTAAGATTAACCAAATTAATTTCAAATGTATCGAAATTTCAAATATTTCGATATTTTTAAAGGATCTCCTAAATTTCTGTTATGTGGAAATTTAAGAAAAAGCGTTTAATTTTAGAAGTTAAATTTTTTTATTAAACAGGTTTTTTCAAAACTAAGAAATAATTGGTATATAAAAAACAAATATTTTGAAATTTCATTAATAAAACCGTCAATTTAAGACACACCTAAAACTATTAATAAAATTTCACTTTCAGCTTCTTATTTGAAATTGCATTTCAATGGAAACACATTATTTTTTTCAAAAGTCCTGAAAATACCGTTAAAAAAACTCAATTTTAAGATTTACCAAATAATTCCCCAAATGTTGAAATTTAGGGAAAAAATTGGTACTTTTAAGAGTTCTAAATTTGTAATGTGAAAATTTAAGAAAAAGCGTAATTTTAGAAGGTAAAATTTTTTATTAAAACAGGTTTTCAAAACAGTAATGAAATATTTGGTATTATAAAACAAATATTTTGAAATTTCATTAAAAAACGTCAATTTAAGACACCTGAAACTAATTATAAATTCGCTTTTCTGCTTTTTGAAATTGCATTTCCAATGAAACACATTGATTTTTCCAAATGCTGAAATACCGTAAAAAAACTCAAATTTTAAAGAATTACCAAATAATTTCAAATGTTGAAAATTATAGAAAAATCTTTACTTTTAAGAGTGTAAATTTGTAATGTGAAAATTTAAAGTAAAAACGTAACTGAGGTTAAAATTTTTATTTAAACAGGTTTTTCACAACTAAATGAAATATTTGGTATATAAAAAACAATATTTGAGAAACTTTTCATTTAAAACAACGTTAAAAAAAGCACACATTAAAATTATTAATAAATTCTCTTTCTGCTTTTTGAAATTTTCAGTTTTCAAATTGAAACACATTATTGTTTTTCAAAATGCTGGAAACAAATACCGTTAAAAACCTCAATTTTAAGATTAACCAATTAATAATTTTCAAATGCTTGAAATTTAGCGGTTCACAAATCGCCTACTTTTTTAAGAGTTCCTAAGATGGTAATTGTTGAAAATTAAACAAAAGCGTAAATTTAAATAGTTAAATTTTTTATTAAAACAGGGTTTTCACAACTATATGGTAAATATTTAGGTATATCAAAAACAATATTTGAAATTTCATTAAAAAAACGTCAATTAACGACATTAAAAACTATTAATAAATTCACTGTTTTGCTTTTTGAAATGCATTCAATTTGAAAATACCAAATTTTTTCAAATATGAAATGATAAATAACATGATAAAATACCAAAATAACCAAATGTACCAAATTTATTTCAAATGTTGAAATTTACGGAAAATCGTCACTTTTAGAGTTCCTTAAATGTTAACCGTGAAAAAATTTAATGAAAAAGCACCCCACGGCTCTAATATTTAGAAGTTTAAAATTTTTTGTATTTTAAAAAAAAATTTTCAAAACTAATGAAATAATTGTATCTTAATATAAATAATGCACTTTAAATTAAACAAACGTCAATTTAGAACCCCAAAAAACTAAAAATTAACTAAAATCACTTATTTCCCAGCCTTTTTTGAAAATTTGCATTCCAATGAAAAACACCTTATTTTCAAATGCTGAAATACCCGTTAAAAAAACTCAATTTTAAGATTTTACCAAATAATTTCAAATTTTTTGAAATGTTAGGATCAAAATTCCCGTACCTTTTCGCATCGTGATCAGCTTGTTTGGTGGAAAATTTATAAGATGCTTAAAAAATTATTTATTAAAAACAAGGGTTTTTCACAACCTACTGAAAAAAATGATTGTGGTATTTATAAAACACACATATTGAAATCCATTAAAAAAACGTCAATTAAGACACCTAAATAATTAGTAAATTTCTCTTTTTCTGCTTTTTGGAAAATGCATTTCCAATGAAACACATTAGTTTTTTTTCAAATGCTAAAATACCCTTAAAAACTCAATTTTTTAGGATTATAACCATAATTTCAAATAGTTGAAATTTAGGAAAAAATCGTACTATTTTAAGCATCGTACTTTAAAATTTTTAATGTGAAAAATTTAAGAAAAAAGGCAGGCTTAGGTATTAGAAGGGGATTAATTTTTTTATGTTAAAAGGTTTTCAAAACTAACTGAAATATTTGGTATATAAAACACCGCTACTATTGAAATTTCCATTAATAAGAACGCACATTTAAACCACCTACACAACTACCTTCAATAACATTGCACTCTTCTCTCACGCTTTTTTTGGAATATTCTGCATTTCAATGAAACTACCAAAATATTTTTAAATGCTGAAATACTTTACAAATACAATTTTAAGATTGAACTAATAACGGTATAATTCTTGAATTTAGAAGAAAAAAGTTTGTACACTTTTAAGATGTTCTAAATTCTTTTGCTATGGAATGATTCGGAAAAAAGCACAATTTCACCAGTAAAACTTTTTTTTTAAAAGAAGGTATTCTCAATTATTGAAAATATTTGTATTAATGAAAAAAAAAATATTGAAATTATCATTAAAAAAAAACGGTCAATTTAAGACACCCTGAAAATAATTATAAAATTCGCTTTTTCTGCTTTTTTGAAATTGCATTTCAGAAAAACAGATTATTTTTTCAAATTCTGAAAAAGAGCGTTAGAAGAAAATGAACCAAAAAATTTACCGTAGAAAGTGCAATATGATTCCAATATGAGTAAAAATTCGTAACTCTTTAAGCAAGTTCCTAATTTGTAAATGTGAAAATTTAAAGAAAAGCGTAATTTTTAGTTTAAAATTTCTTATTTAAAAACGGGTTTTGACAACTAATGAAAATATTTGATATAAAAAAACAAAATTATTTTGTTGAAATTTCCGATAAAAAGCACCGTCCAATTTAAGAGGGCCACATAAAAATATAAATAAATACTTACTTTCTGCTTTTGAAATTGCATTTCAATTGAAAACACCCATTACTTTTTCAAATGGACTGAAAATACCCGTTAAAAAATTAAATTTCAAAGTCTTTCGACAACTTATTGAATCTTCAAATTTCTTCTAACACTTAGAGAAGTTCCTAGGTTTTAGAGTTTCTAATTTCACCAAGCGTTGAAAAATTTAAAGAAAAAAAACCGTAATTTTAATAGTTAAATTTTTTATTTTAAAACAGGTTTTCAAAACTAATGAAAATATTTGGTAATAAAAACAATATGTGAAATTCATTAAAAAAAACGGTTTTATTTAGAAACATAAAACTATTAATAAATTCACTTTGCAGCTTCTTGAAAGTGATTTCATTGAAAAAAATTATTTTTTAAATATGCTGAAAATACCGTTAAAACCTCTCACTTTCTCGAGTCCCTATTTAATTTTCAATGTTGAACCTAGGAGAGATCGTTAATTTTAGAGAGTTCTAAATTTTGTAATGTGAAAAATTTTAGAGAGAAAAAAGAAGTTAATTTTAGAACGTTGTTAAAATTTTTTTATTCAAAACAGGATTTAATAATTAAAATATATGTATTTTAAGAAAAAACAAATATTGAAAATTTCAATTAAAAACGTCAATGTAAGACACCTTAAAAATATTAATAAAGTGGCATAAAGAGGAGGAGAAATGCATTTCAATTGAAACAGCCTTATTTTTTAAAATGCTGAAAATACCGTAAAAACACTCAATTTTAAGATTTCCAAATAAATTTTAATTTTGAAATTTAGGAAAATTCGTTCACATTTTAAGAGTTCTAAATTTGTTTAAATGTTGGAAAATTATTAAGAAGTTTGAAAAATTTTGTATTTAAACAGGTTTTCACAACTAAATGAAATATTTGGTATATTTATTAAAAACAAATATTGAATTTCATTAAAAAAAAAACCCGTCAAGTTAAGACACCTAAAACAATTAGTAGTAAATCTCTTTCTGCTTTTTGAAAATTGGCATTTCCAATGAAACACATTAATATTTTTCAAATGCTTGAAAATTACCCGTTTTTAAAAACTGCCCAAATTTTTAGAAATTAATCCAAATAAATTTTCCAAATGTTGACAATTTACGGAAAAATTCGTACCTTTTGTAGGTTCTAAATTACTGTTAATTTGTGAAAATTTAAGAAAAAGCCGTAATTTTTAGAGAAGGGTATTAAATTATCTTTTTATTAAAACAGGTTTTTTTCCCCTAAGGGTAATAGTCTTTATTTGGAATATAAAAACCGATATTGAAATTTCATTAAAAAAACGTTAATTTTAAAAATTCATAAAAACTATAAATAAATTCACTTTTCCTGCTCTTTTTGGAAATTTGCATTTTTCAATGAAGAACACATTATTTTTCAACATGCCTGAAAACTACTGACTATATTGTTAGAAATTTCAATATTCTAAAAAAACGTCAAAACTTTAGAACAACCTAAAACTATTAACTATAACAAAAATCTTACTTTTCCTGCTTTTTTTTTAAAAACAGAATTAGGCATTTCTCAAACGAAACACACAGTATTAAATATTTCTATATCAAATGCTGAAATAACCAAAGGTTGGAAAAGTCTTTTTTGATATCAACCAAGGATAAATATTTCAAATTTGAAAAATTTAAAGGTCGTTTCTATCAAAAAAAGTCTTATTTATAATTATAATAGTCCTCGCTTCACCTTCGATAATAAGTGGTCAAAAAAAATTAATAAGAAAAAAGTCCTTTGAGAGAACAAGCATAGAATCTGTATATCTTTATATGGTAACTTTACGCTCCTATAAATAAATAAAAACAAGTAATTTATTTTAAAACTAATAATTATATAATATCAGAGGTTTTCATCACTACATGTCCTTGTTTAACAGGGACATAATATATAATTGAATATATCAAATTATAAAAAAACCAAAACCTTTTATATAAACAATTCGACATAATATTAACTAATTCGATATTAACAAAACGATTATTACACCGAGCGTGTGAGGACCCAATTTCTACATAGACTGTTCCGCACACCAACTATTTGCTAAATATATCTTACATACTCAAACTGGATATTTCTTGATCATTGTTATATTCTCTAGATCTATATTATTCGTCCTCCACACCTGCGTGTGCTCGACCAATTCACCCCACAATCACATATCGATTATGACAAACAATATACTCCCTCCGAGAGATTTCTTTTCCAAAGAAATTGAGCCGCTCGAAATAAATATTTACCCAGTATTGTGAGTAGAAACCATTTTCACTGTGACGTATTACCACAACCGAAAATTTACCAGACACTCATAATTAAAAGAACTTATATATTCTAAACAAACATTGAGTGTTGCATTTGTGAATAGTATGTGTTCTTTTCGGAATAAGGAAAAAATTCGTTCTCAAACTTAGCCTTAGTGCTAACCTATAAAACGCAGCTTCGCTCCTATAATTTATTTAGTGGTACGCGTATGCAAATGTTTTAAATAACATCACTTTTAAATGTGTGATAAATAGAAAAGAAACAATAAGGCTCATTATCGCACTAAACTAAAAACTATGTGATAAGAAGTTAATCCAAATCTCACTTACTCTTTCTTTATGTGTCTATCTGTTAATAAAACAGGTATTTCTAAACCATACAATAATAACAAAAAATACATTTGGATTTATAATATTTCACTATAAATACAACTTAACACCCAAAAAGAAATTTAGCACTACATTGTGCATTTATACAAAACACCCAATGTTTAGATTAACAACAGACTTAATCATGCGCTCTATACTCATAAAAAAATTCACTTAATATTTAAGAACGAACAAAGATTAGCTTTATACAATGGGTTGCTTCTTTTATTCTTTATGGCATTTACATTATAGTATTTCAAAATCGGTGCTGAAACATAGCTATTCTGCCATTTGTCGTCATGTTATTAATTTTAAAGATTGTAGCCAAGCACATATTATCCACAAAGACCATGATTCGATATAATTTCTAACGCAAATCCGTTTACTCTTTTTTTTTTACATGAACAGTTACTCATAAATGCCTGAACAATATAGTACATGTTAAAAAAATTTAGAAAAGTTTAAAATATATTTCTTATAAAATCAAATAACCTTTTTATATAACAATGAAAAATTATATTATATTTCCCCAGGATATAATTAACGAAAACATAATATCATTTGACAAAAGGAATTTCCTGTTTATCTAAAGAAAAAAACGTATTGTTCAGAATTGTTAAGACACTCACTTAAAATAAAAACGTTATATTATTCTCGTTTTTCTGCTTTTACTGTTTTCAAATTGAGAGCATTTCTCGAATTATGTGAACACAAATTACTGGGATTCTATAATCTCTAACCAATGGCTGTATGAAAATTACCGTTAAAAAAACTTCAATTTTTATAATGATTTACAAAAATACGTGGTGGCAGAGAATGTCATAAAATGATTAAGCCGTCAAATAATAGTAATAAGATACGCGAAAATGTACCTTTTAAAGAGGTGTGTGTTTTATATATTTTGATAACGTGTGGTAATGTGAAAATATCTTATTTTAAAGAGAGTAATCGAAGTGAGGGGATAGTTTTCTAGTAAGTCTTAATACTAGTCTTATTTAACATTGACAAAAATTTGCAAACATTTACAAACGTTTGCTGAAAAATATTTATTGGTGGATATGTTAAAAATAATCAGACATAAAAAACAAATCATATTGAATGCATACGAAAAAAATTTTCATATTCTAATTAAAAAACAGATAAACAAACTCTTATAGCACACCCAAGACATGTTACTATTAAGACTTAATGACATATATCTCAAACACGCTGCCTTCTGTATTAGAGCAAGTACAAACTTTACTACTTATTTTCTTAGCTCTCTCTTTGACCTAGGATTAGATTGCACTATATAATACAAGAAATGATGGAAACACAACATAGTCCCAATAATTAGTAAATTATGGGAAATGAATATCACTTTCATTTGGATGGTCCTTTCGTCTCTGAACAAAATTTTCTTTAAATGTATTGTGTTCCTCTTGCGTCGCAGTATTTCCCCTCAATAGTTGATAAAGAAATTTTTTTGGAACAATATCGATTACCTTTAAGAAGTTTCTAAATTCAAATTATCCGGTTTGAAATTGTTAGAAAAATTAACGTACGTTTTCTGGAGGAGTAATGTGAAGCTTTTTCAATGAGAAAAAAGTGTGAAACTGATATATTTAATAGTTGATATTTAAACATTTTTTATATAAAGAAAGTGTTTTCACCCATAGACATAAATGAGGAAATATGACATATACAAATTTTTTTATATTAGCTTAATAACAGATGTTTTGATCTCGGAACAACCCATCAAAAAATGAAATACATTTAGTAATATGGTATTTCCAAATGAAGAATAAAAAACGTTTCACAAGTTTAAGAAACCCATACAAAACAGTAACGAAATTAATAATGTTCTCTTTTTCTGCTTTTTTGTTAAATTGCGTTTCCGAAAAACGATAATGTTTTTTTCATAAAAAATTGCTTTCAGCCCACCCCGAGAGGTTAAAAAGTAATCCAGTTAAAAAAAACTCAAATAAGCGGCAAAAAGTTTTTCCAATATACTAATGCTATGTGCTAAAGTATTCCAACCCACTCGTTTAGAAAATATTAACAAGGTAAAATAATCGTATTTTTAAGAACAGTGTAACTTAAAAAATTTTTTAATGTTTCAAAGTTGTAAAGAACATAATTGTAGCCGTGTAGATTTCTCTCTGTACAATATTTAATAGTTATTGCTTGGAGATTTATATTACCAAACATTGGGCTATTTTCACTCATACTACAATATTTGCCATAATATTGAAAAAATAAAAAACAATAACGGACAAACAATTTCTAATTATTTTACAAAAATGCTGAAATTATACCAGTTAAAAAAAAACAGCTTATGACAATAAATTTTTTTAAAGAATATTTTTCTGATTTAACTCCAATATAAATAAAAATTTCGCCTTTTCTCGCTTGTTTTATTTGATCGAAAATTAGTGGGATTTGTTACGAATTTGAAAACACATATTATTATTGTCATGTAAGCATTAGCGCGATGAATAAAAATTCCCCGGTTAAAACATCATATGCTTCTCGACAATAAGGTTTTTTGTTAAAAGAATGAACTTTCCGGAGTATAATATTGTATAAACTAAAGTGCTATGGTGCTATATAATTAACATATTGGATATCCTCGTGGCAACACTTAAAATTACCTCCGTGGAGGATGAGAAAAGAAACAAAGTCGCAGCGCTCCACCTCATTTCTGTAAGGTTTTAAATGAATTTAGAAGTATCTTGTAAATAAGTGTGTTAACTTTTGATAAATTATATTAACAAGAGAAAGTTTCAAACGAATTACAAGCTTATATCAGATTAGAAAACCATTATTCGTTTTTAAATGTTTATTTTAACTTATAAAATCCAACGCTTTACACATGACATAAAATGAAGACAAAAAATTAATTTAACTTGAAGTATTGGAACTAAATTAAATTCGATTATTAAAGGGAAACCATGATACCACCACTACTTCAATATATTTGCAAATCATGAAACTATTGAGTGCCCCAAAACATCCTTACTTTAACTAATACCTCCCCCAACAATCCCTCCACCAACCCAAACTACCTCTCTTAATATCAGCGTTAATTTATCGTTAAAATGAGAACACTCCCACAAACTAATTAGTAAATATTTTCCTACTCATAATATAGTAGATCCCTTTTCAGCAAGCGCATCGTTTAAATTGTGCACTTCTTTTTTATATGCAAAAATACACATTATCTTTTTCAAAAATGCTATATATCTATAGTACTTATATATCGTTTAAGTGAAACTCAATTTAGTACAAGTCAGGGGAATTACCTCGTTTATACAAACAGTAATTATTAAAGTATGTTGAAATTTAACGAGTGAGTGACAAAAAAATCGTACTTATTCATGCAAGTTCTAAAATTCGTAATGGTGAACAATTTAAGATATATAATAAAGGTGCCAGCCTAACGATATTCTCTAATTTTGAGGAAATGAAACAACAGTTAAGAGTAATTTTATTTCCTATCAATAAACAAGTAGCTCTTATTCTTCAAAAAACTAACTTTTTGCCAATAATTCATTTGGCAATGTTGATTATCACAATTTTTGTATGACAACAAGACAACATAAATTAATTACGTGAAATTTCATTCTAATCAAAAACGGCCGCAACTTTTTTAAGTCACCTCTTAAATAAACTAAGCAATCTAGTATCAAATTAACTCTCCTCTTTCTAGTATTATTTTGAGATTGCATTGTCACGATAGACACTCCCTGTGTCTTGTAATATAATTTTGTGCTCAGAAACTGCCTGACAAATTCTAAAATACCCAACCCAAATGGCGCTAATTTAAGGATGCCAGCATGTCAAAAGTTAATTATACTAATATCTCATCGAACTATGGTTTTAAGCACAGTAATTACACCAACATCTCTAAGACTCTTGGCTATACAAAATGATCTTGCCCTAGAATCTATTATCTCATATATTTGGCAGACAAATCTGTACAAATCAAATCTATTCTTCTCCCTATTTATAAGCCAAATTTTCGTAATAAGTTTATGGTTATTGCAGAAATATTTAGAATAGAAGAATCAAGAAATTCCCGGGTGAATGAATATTTTCAACGCAAATGATGAAATCTAAAATTTGTTTATTTCAAACCCAAACATGCTGGATTTTTCAAATATATATGATTAATATTTGTAGCAATGATATTACAAATAAATACCTTTGTAGAACTTTCATTATCAGTAATTTAATAGTCGTCAAACCATCTTAATAAAAAAACGACACCCGAAAACATAATAATTTAATAGGAGTGCGCCTCGTCATCTGAACCTGTTTCTTGAAATCTATGCATTCCAAAAATACTAAAGAGCAATAATATTGGCAAATAATCAATATATATAATTTTAAAGACAGATGAGTGAAGCATCGACACACAATTCGCGAAGCATTTATGTAAATTATACAACGGCACTCAATTGTTAAGAAAAGGACAATTAAGTGAAAATGAATATAATGTGACAAAAGTCGACTCTATTATATACTTTACAATAAAGTGAGAGTGAGGAAAATATAATCAGGTGAAAAAAATTCGTAAGTGACTTATATTTCAAGTATACTCAAATTAATTTAGCCTGTAAGTAAATAACCCGTCTAATAACTATGAATGAAAACCTAACTATACACATAATATAATGTGCACTGAGAATTTATATTAAAATTAAAAATTTTATAATTCAACACACACTCGATAAAAATCTAAAATAGCATATAACTCTTGGATAAAATGTATATTGTAAAAGGAAACCAAGGAATATTTAGAAACATATTCAATTATAAAAAGAACACGTAATCGCCTATAACAAGCTCTCATATAACCTAGCAAACTACCTCACTAAAAAGCAGTAATGTTACTCATACCAATATATAGACGTTTACTTATTCTGTGCAATTTTTAGATGATGGAGTAAAATTAAGAACAAGTTTCAATATAGAGAAAAAACATTATGCAAATGCGTTTCTAAATCTATTTTTATATGTTTCATATATATATATCGAAGTTAAATATTGATAAATATTTTTCGTTTAAAATATTCTCAGAAAGTTTAATAGCTTGTCATTATTATTATTCTTACTTCCTAAAATTATATTCAAATTATTATGAAAATTTTAATACCATTATTGATCTAATTATAAAATGGATATACGAAGATTAAATGAAAGACCATTACTAATACTATCATTAATAGTTCCATGACCGATCCTCTATAAAACTTGTTTTAATATTATTATAAGGGCTTTAAATACATTTGCCTAAACTATTTTCTATATGTATTCACATACTCATATGAAAAACACAGATAAAATTTGATATAATTTCTATAAGCGGTCACATACTCAAATTAAAAAGACTAGCATAAAATTGGGTATTAAGGTTGAAATGGTCAATTTTGATAATGTTTCGTATTTATTGCAAATATAACTATTGGATAAATTATAATTGAACTTTTACTTTAAGTACCCTTCAATAAGTGCTTCATAAGTGTTACTAACCCAGTGTTCATTTGTTTTTGTTTTTTAATTAATGATTACAGAATTACACTATAAGAAGTTTTAAGAACAAAAAAAAGAAAAATTTCACATGATTTTTTTGTTTCAGTCGAAGTTTCCCCTACTCTTTTAGGTCTCATTAAGGAGTTTTCGTTTTGGTAAGATAAATTTCTCAAATTTTAAGTGCTTAGGCAGACATTTTTATGAAAACAATGTACTTTTTTTAGCTCAGTAGCGATTCATTAATATTTATTCGAATCTATAATGAAATTAAGCCATCTAATATTCTTTTGCTAGAGATCATCATTCGTTTGGCAAGATAATTTTGATCTACTTTCAGTTAGATTAGAACATAAACTCAATAAAGCGAGGGGAAGAAAGTATACTTAATTTTATTCTATATATTTATGTATTTGGTAAAATAATTTTATGTTTATCAACATTCTTTTGCCTCTCATAAAATAATATCTCTTAATAAACAAAATTAGGGTAGGCAGATCAATATAAATATTTATATCATTATATTATTTTTTAATATATTAATTATTATATCTTAATCATTCTATTTCCTATCATTAAATAATTCTAAAGTAGGATAAATATAATGATTCTCTTGTTTACTAATATGAAAATCTTCCCAGGTAAGACAGAAAACATTTATTTCTAATATATCTTTATGAATTATAGTGAAAAATAATGAAGGTAGAATAATAACAATAGATTATAGTATAAATAGTCAGATCCATAACATTATTAAAAAAGAATCTTGAGTATTAAATATATATTAATATTAATAATATTAGAAGAATTTCTTAATTTTACTAGGTTATTGTTTTCGATAGGAGGATTAATATAGAAATAGTGTAAAGAGATGGAGTTGATGATATTAGTAATATTATTAGTAATATTGTAAAAGATAACTAATAATAAAATAATATAAATAAGTGATATTTCTACACATCATAAAAATTTTATTAAGAAGTAAATATTAGTATTATTATAGATTTAATATATAATTGGAGATATTTTAATTAAGATATTTATGATAAAAAAATGATTTGAATCTCATAAATAAAATCTATAGATCATTGTTTATAGTTGATTAGATTAAACTTAAAATAATAATATATAGTAAGCATATATTAATATATATAATTTTAAGGGTGCGCAGAGCATAAATTTTTACTCTTATGATATTGATATTTAAAATATAATAAACACTTCCCTTCCGATATTTATGCTGATTAGGAAAATTTGTCCTCTAATTTATTATATTATTATATTTATTAGATTATTTAAATATGTCAGGTATATTTATTATTTTTACAATAATTAAATATATAATTATTATTAAGTAAGAGCTAAATTTATGAGTATTATAGGTTAAGGGGTGAAATGTAGTATTTACTACCCCTCAAATAAATGTAGTAAAAATAATTTAGATTTAATATATTGAAATGTAATCTTTTAAGATAAAATTATTAGATTATAATATGATTTTATAATAATTATATAAATGCCATAAACCTATAATAACCCTAAAATTTCCTAAAAGTCCTTATACCTAAACACTGAAAACCTACAAACCTAAATCCTATAACCTTATTAACCAAACATAAAAAACCTAATACCATAATACTAAAATCTCTTAAAGCCTACACCTAAAAACGAATGTAAATAAAATTAAAAGCTATCCACTAATAAATATACCATAAAAAGAAGCCTTTCAAACATAAATATGCATAAAACTCCTATATTAACCATATATCATAACCATAAATACAACCACAATAATACCGAAAAAAAAGCACCTAACTTAATTCAAAATGTGGTGACTGTAGAACCATAAAATTTGTAACAAATTTTTTTTAATAGTAGTATTTATTCACTTTGAGATTCTTAAGCATTTTTAACTCTTTTATTTGCTGTTGTATTAACTTCATCCTGTATTGCATCTCTAATATTATTATTTAATTAAGACTAAAATATTAATTATAATTTGGTAATTATAGATGCTTAGGACCACCTATACTCCTCTTTATTTGAAATTAGTCAAGTAAAACAAAGATAAGTATTGTCATATATGAGAAGTAGGTATCACCGAATAATATATAATTAGTATATAGAAGGGGAGTTAAGTATAAATAATTATTTATTGAATAATAGCTATAAATTAATAATATATTTAATATATTATATAGAATATTAAATATATCAATTAAAAGTTTTTCTATTTTCTATTTGAAATTAGTCAAAAACTACAAATACAAATTACATAAATAGATAAACAAATATAAATTTGAGAACATAATTTCAAGCAAATTCGATCCTTGTAATTCTATTACTTTTATTCTATATTTTATATTACACAAATTATTAAATGATATATATATAACTATATCCATAATTGAAAGTATCATACAGTGTTAGTAATATATACAATATTCATATAGCAATGATATTAGCAGCATTAATTACATGAAGTATCTTATTTGAAATTATTTAAAAAACTAATATTAATTATATATAATATTTTAATCAGTGTAGATGAGGAAGAGACGGTTTAATTTATGTAATATAGATAATATATATATGGTAGTACATATAATAGTATTATCATGTTAGAGAGTGAATTGATATAATTAATATAGATAATTAATTATTTAACGTATCATAATAAATTATTTTGCTTTTTCTTTTATTTTAAGATTTCTCCGCAACAGTAAATGCATATAAACATATAATTAAATTTATAAGTTACAAAATTTAACCACTGGTAATATATATATTATATATTTTTCTACATCCCCAAATAAATAGCGATTGTTGTGTATCAGTATCAACTTGACTTGTAAATTACGAAAAATCATTACCCCAACAAAACCCAACATCAATTTCGCTACCAGCAATTGAATTGCTGCCCAATACATGATAATATATAGTCAAAAAACTAAACCACAACGACAAACGTGGCTTTATCCTTCAGGGCTAAATTTAAGTATATATAATAAAGTATTATATATATAAAATAAATTATTATAAAATAATATTAAATTTACACACAAATTAAGATATGGCAATTAATATTAAACTTTATAATATACTTTAAAATAAGATTTTAATTATTTAATGAAAATTAACTATATTTATATGAAATGTAAAGAAAATAATTAATAATATTTAATATAACGTAGGTTAATATGTTTTACTGATTAAATATTATTATCAAAATATATATGATCATATATATATAATATACTCTATATCATATTAAATATATATAAAAGATATAATAAAAAAAAAACACTGATTAAAATAATTTAAATAACTATCTTCCCATGATTCTTACCTGCATTTTTATTTATTACATCCCAATTAATATATAATATAAATAAGAGTAAGTTATGATAAATAAGATAATAAGGAATAATTATACTATTTAATTTTTTTATTTACATATATTATTTACTCGATCTCAGTATTCATTTATTTATAATAGGAGTAATAATAATTATTATTTCTAGTAATTAATATAAAACCAACTTATAATAAATCTTAGAATTTAGTTAGATTAGTATTCATAATATATTAAAGGAAATATTAAAAATAATAGTATAGTTTCTTTATAAATTGAAAGGCTATTTCAAAAAGATAAGTTTTTTATCGAGTTTAAGGGATACTATAATCTATTAATATTCCCATAAATATGACTATATAAACAATTATAATAAAATATATAGTTATATTAATTAAATATTAAATCACAAAACTCACCTTAATTAATAATATATAATTATATATAGTTAGATTCCTTATTATATAATGTATTATTATATTAATGATATTAAATATAATATTTATAGATATCTTATATTATAAAATAAAGACAAATAATGCTTTGGCAAAGATTGAATAATTTCTAAGACTTAATAAATTATTTATTTATTATTAATTATAAATTTATTATTATTATTAATTATATATTATTATGTATAAATAAAATACTTAATATAATATATATTAATTATATAATTTTAGAATAATGACTTATTTAATTAATATATATTTAATTTATATTAATTATTAAATAAATCTAGTTTTTTCTAAGATTGAAAACATATTAAAACATTTAAGATCTTAATATGACTGAAGGATACTCAAAAATGATTATATATTTAATAATTTATTATAAGATATATTATAATTTACCAAAATTGATTAAAATATATTAATTATTATTTATTTAAATATAATTATTTATTATTATTTAATTAAATAAATATGATTTATACTTTATACAAATAATTACGTTATGTTTTATTTAATATTCTTTTATATATTGATATTTTTTAATATATATAAATAAATTTCTCACAATCTATCATCGGTTATACTTAAAACAACAAATAACACGAACAAAATACAAAATGATTAATATTAAAAAATTAAAATTGAAACTATAATAATAAATAACTGTATTAAGTTGAATCATTTTATCTTACCTTGACAAACTATTAGGAATAGAAAAATATGTATAAAACTAAAATAAACAAACTAAAAACACCATAAAAGTTAAAAAGGACACACATCCAAAGACACCCAGCAGAGATAAGAAACAAAGCAGCTAAACTTAAAAGGATGG
Organism: Trachelipus rathkii; assembly: GCA_015478945.1. NCBI lineage: Eukaryota > Metazoa > Arthropoda > Malacostraca > Isopoda > Trachelipodidae > Trachelipus > Trachelipus rathkii. The sequence continues at coordinate 20,688 of JABUQX010110922.1, forward strand.
AAAATTAAAATGTGAATGGTTGGTTATTCACAGATTTGCGAGTGTACAGATATATATAATAACACCTTACAAATTCAAGTGAAACTTGAAAGGTTATTCAGGGAGGTGTTTAAACATTTAATAAGCAAAAGATTCCAAAATCGTGTCATCATTCGTGGATTTAAAAGATTTCAATTTTAAAAAATTGTCGTCAGAGTGGTTCTGTTGAAGGATCGCAGATGTTTAAGAATTTGAAAATGGAAGTATAGTTCTAAACGAAAATTCCCGTGTTAACAGATTTGAATTTTAAGTTGTAGGGAGTAAAAAAAATAATTGTATACTAAAAGGATTAAATGAAGCAAATTTAAAATCAAAATGTGAGCATGCATGAAACAGGATTTCAAGTGAATGGGTTAAGTCAATTGATTTAGGGTTTAAAAACGGAAGCTCCAAATAGACAACCAATTTAGGAACAGAAAAATTCTGGATCTTGGGATGAAAAATGTTATTTAAGTAGATAGACAAGAATTTATCAAATACGTAGGGGGTTAAGGATATATATATATATATATATATATATATATATATATATATATATATATATATATATATATATATATATATATATATATATATATATATATATATATATATATATATATATATATATATATATATATATATATATATATATATATATATATATATATATAGAGAGAGAGAGAGAGAGAGAGTTTTTATTTCCACCCTGGAGAAGTTGTAAGATATTATTTTTCAATTGGACAGATTTGGAGGTTCAAAAATTTACATAATTTTTTTGGAAGGTTTTATTGCACACTTTTACCACAGATTGAGTTTTAGTTAAAAATTCATATTTAAAATTTTTTAAGACACTATATTTATAAGGTAATTTATAATTAAAACCTACGAACGCTTTAGAATAGCTTTCGTCTGTATTCCAGACCTCCTTCGGTTCCAGCGTTCTTAAGACTAAAGATTAATTTACTGAACAAATTACAAAGCAAATTGAATTTTTGGAGACGAACACAGTCCCAAACATACGGCAACCAAGCGACTGTGTTCGTCTCCAAAAATTCAATTTGCTTTGTAACTTGTTCAGTAAATTAATCTGTAGTCTTAAGAACGCTGGAACCGAAGGAGGTCTGGAATACAGACGAAAGCTATTCTAAAGCGTTCATAGGTTTTAATTATAAATTACCTTATAAATATGGTGTCTTAAAATTTTAAATATGAATTTTTAACTAAAACTCAATCTGTGGTAAAAGTGTGCAATAAAACCTTCCAAAAAAAATTATGTAAATTTTTGAACCTCCAAATCTGTCCAATTGAAAAATAATATCTTACAACTTCTCCAGGGTGGAAATAAAAACTAAATATTGAACTGCGTTTATAGTGGAAATAAAAAAATACTATATATATATATATATATATATATAATATATATATATATATATATATATATATATATATATATATATATATATATATATATATATATATATATATATATATATATATATATATATATATATATATATATATATATAATAATAATATATATATATATATATATATATATATATATATATAGGCCCTGTTATGTTTAAGACTCCGTCAGTTTTGATTTTTGTTTTTAACATATTTCTAGTATATGATCCTAACTAATGAATTTCAGGGGTGATGGACATGATTCAAAAGTTCGAAATATTTTAAATAATTATTTAAAAATCACATTTATATCAATAAAATTTTAAAAAATGGAATATCTCGAAAAGTACGACACTTACAGAAAAACCAATTACATATTTGAAATCAGCGTATAAAGCTTATTACAAAAATGTAAGCAAAAAAAACAAAAAAATATTTTTTAAAATGAAATATCTCGAAAATTACGACTTCCAGAAAAACCAATTACATATTTGGAATCAGCGTCTAAGCTTATTACAAAAATGTAAAATTTTTAAAAAATTAAAAAAAAAAAAAATAAAATAAAATTAGGGGCTCGAGCCGACGGGGGACAGGGAGACGTTTTCCATACCCCGTAGAGGCGGAGGAACCCCGCGACACCCAAATACCAAAGAGCAGGGTTCCGGGGCCCGGGGGGAAATGGTCCTACCCTGTCGTTCCCCCAGAAGGCGAGAGACCGACTCCTGCCATCTTCGCGGTTTACCCTTAGGTATTCCTTTAGTTTAAAAAAAAATAAAAAATTTAAAACTGACGGGTCGTAAAACCTAACTGGTCCTATATATTTTTGAATCATGTCCCGTCACCCCTTAAATTGACTGTTACTAGGATCATATATCTTAAATTTTATGAAAAAAACAAAAAAAAAAAATCAAGAAACTGACGGAGTCTTAAAACATAACAGGTCCTATATATATACCATATATATATATATATATATATATATATATATATATATATATATATATATATATATATATATATATATATATATATATATACATCTCTCTCCTCCTCTCTCTTTCCTCCTCTCTCATCACCCTGTTATGTTTGATCCGACCAGTTGTTTTGTTTGTTTTTAACATATTGCTAGTATATGATCCACAAAAATAAGTATGGTGACGGATATATTCAAAAAGTTCTAAGCCTATTTTAAATAATTTTTAAAAATCACATTTATATAAGAAAAAATCAAAAATCAAATATGAAATATCTATGACACTTACAGAAAAACCAATTACATATTTGGAATCAGCATATAAAGCTTATTACAAAAATGTAAAACAAAAAATAAATAAAAAATATATATTAGGGGGCTCGAGCCGACGGAGGACAGAGGGGGGACGTTTTCCATACCCCGTAGAGGGCGGAACCGCGACACCCTAATACCAAAGAGCGGGGGTTCAGGAGACCCTCCCCGGAGGGGAGGAAAATAAGTTCTACCCCGTCGTTCCCGGAAGGCGAGAGACCCCGACTCCTGCCATCTTTGCGGTTTTACCTTGGGTATTCTTTAGGGTTAAAAAAAAAAAAAAAATAAAACTGACGGAGCCGTAAAATGTAACAGGTCCTATATATTTTTTAATCATGTCCGTCACCACTTAAATTGATTGTTAGGATCATATACTCGAAATATATGAAAAAAAAAAAAAAATATCAAAACTGACGGAGTCGTAAAACATAACAGGTCGTATATATATATATATATATATATATATATATATATATATATATATATATATATATATATATATATATATATATATATATATATTATATATATATATTATATATATATATATATATATATAATGATAAAAAATCTGCTTAGAAAAGATTTTTCAGAATGATAACAAGACCAGGTAGCGTATAGTTTGTACTCTCTACCTATTTTGCATGATATTGACATGCTATTAAGTTTAAAGCGTAACGGGATGAATCTAAAAAAAATGGTACCCAGAATGGTAGAAGAGGGTTTACAGTTAACCAAAGCGAAGAAGCTATTTGGCCTACGATCTGTGAGTATATCCAGAAAAGGCAGATGGTCATTATTCTCTTCTTCCATGGTAAATTAAATGTTGGCATGTTTATTGTTCAGGTAATCCAAGAATTGAGAGGGGTGGGAATCTATCTGTCTTTAAAGATGACGAATCAGCTACTGAGATATCTGCGATAAAGTATGGGTTTGAAAGCTGTGGGACAATGTTCCAACCAAATGAACTCATAATGTGCTAAGAAAGCAGTTGCAAATGACGGGTCTAACGGTGAGCTTATCGCTATGTCATCGATTTGTTAGTTGAGAATATTATTGAAAAGGAAAAGCTTTTGTCTTTTTTGGTCAATTGTAAAAGTTATTTCAAAATGTATGAAGTTAAAATTAAAGTTGAGAAAAGCATCTGTATTGATAGGCGAACAATTATTGAAAATTGATACTGTAATTTTGCTGATAGTTTCCGAAACAGGTATATAGGTATAGATTGACCCAATATGAAAACTGGTCATAAAAATTTGTTCAAAAGATAAGTTTTCGATTTGATCTATAAACTGAAAGATGTCGGTAATGGCAAAAGCATTTGTAATTGAGATTTTAAGATAGATTGATAAATGTTTTGCAAATTTGTAAGTTAGAGAATTTATGGCAGACAAGATGGAGCGAAGTGGTACATTAGTTTCGTGAGTTTCTAAAAGCTATAAATAGAATCTGAAGTCGTGCTGGAAATGTAAAAGCCCTAGTTGGCGTTAAGAATATTACAAGATTATAAGTTACGAATAAAGTTGTTCATTTTGGTTTCAATCTTTAAGTTATGTTTGAAAATCTTCACCTTGAGGATTTTGAAATTAAAAGAATCAGAAATAAGTTGTTATAGTCTGCTCATATAATCAGCTTTATTAAGAATTAAAATTCCCGTACCCTAATTTGGTTTAGCAACTACTATTAGTGAGGTCCGACTAGGTAACACGTGGTATGCGACAATGTCGCACTAGACAGACGTTTTTACACAGAGTTAACAAAAGGCAACGTGTGGCATGAGGAAGAGTGGAATTCGTCGCTTGGCAACATTTCGAAAGTTAAACTTGATGCGGGAAACAGATTAAACCGTGTCGTCAAGATTTATTGGGAAAAATTCGTGTCGAAGGCAGCAAGATGGAATATATATATATATATATATATATATATATATATATATATATGACATGTCCATATATATATATATATATATATGCTATGTCCATATATATATTCTCATATATATATATATATATATAACTCTTATATATATATATATATATATATATATATATATATATATATATATATATATAACATTTTGTGTTATATAAGATTTATTTTTGTATTATTTTTACTAGATTTTTATGAAATATTTAATGAATGCATAACACAAGAACATTTACACCCAGCGTGAGTGCTGGAAAAATAATAAAAAATTGGTTCAGTATAATAAATTTATATAAGCCATGATGGTTAAGGACCGTGGTCAATAGCAGGTACGTAATAGAAACCTAGAAACATCATATCAAGCTGCAACCAAAAACACTGATGGGTGGTAGGAGAAGGCTGAGACTCTCTCTCTCCTCTCTCTCTCTCTCTCTCTCTCTCTCTCTCTCTCTCTCTCTCTCTCTCTCTCTCTCTCTCTCTCTCTCTCTCTCTCTCTCTCTCTCTCTCTCTCTCTCTCTCTCTCTCTCTCTCTCTCTCTCTCTCTCTAAAGGCTACTTTAAACCTTTGTGGGGCCACATGGTATTCAGCTGGGGGTTCTTATATATATATATATATATATATATATGTAATATATATATATATATATATATATATATATATATATATATATATATATATATATATATATATATATATATATATATATATATATAGCAAAATAGTACCTCAACGGAATGCCATGTGACATCAGCAGGGGTTCTAAACACCCTTCTATGAATTTGAATAACTACCAAGTTTCATACAGTGATATCGAATCATGGAGCTTGATAACTGTTCCAAGATGCCTCCTTTTCTGGAGAGGTGAATTGGAGTAGTGGTATAGACTCCTGTACATTGTCTGTCCGAGATCAAATCTTTACATTGAAACAAATGATTGAGAAATGAGGGAGTAGAAGAATAAGTTGTATTTAGATTTTTATCGATTTGCAGCAGGCGTATGATAGGGTTAATAGGAAACCTCTATGGCAGGAGTTAGTGATATACGGTGTTGGTGGTAGGCTTTTGAATGGAATCAAAAGTATGTATGACGATAGTGAAGCGTGGGTAAGAATAAATGGAGCCGTAAGTGATTGGTTTAATATTAATAGCGGAGTTGGGGAGGGATGTGTTGTGTCTCCTTGGTTATTCAATTTGTATATGGATGGGGTTATGAAAGAATTAGAGGTGGGGGTGACAGGGAATGAATGATGAAGAATGGAAGAGAATGGGGGGTGCCCTACCAATTCTACGCGGATGATTTGGCTTTGTGTGGTGAATCTGAAGAGAGTTTGGGAGGACTGGTAGAGAGATTTGGCAGGGTGTGTAAAAGGAGGGGATTGAAAGTAAACGTAGATAAGAGTAAGGTTATGTCTGTGAGTGAGTACAGTCCTTGGTGTGAAGTTATGCTAGATCGAGAGTAACTACAACAAGTGTCTGAGTTTAAATATTTAGGATATATGTTGGATGATAAGAGAATGGACGATGCAGAGTGTGGTGGGAAAGTTGTGAATGGAAGGAAGGGAAGGTGGCTGGTGCAATTAAATCATTTGCGGATATAAAGGGACTAAGTCTTGAGTGCGCTAGGGTCTTACATGAGGGTATGTTGTTACCTGTGTTAATGTAGAGTTGTGAGACTATGGTCTGAAATACGAGGTATAAGTCTAAAGTAAAATGTGTTCAGATGGACAATCTTAAGGGGGTGTTAGGTGCGAGAAGAATTGATAAAATGAGGAATAAACGTATTAGAGGGTTGTGTAGTGTGAAGAAAGGGGCAAATGAGAGAATAAATGAAAGTACGTTGAGATGGTTTGGTCATGTGGAAAGGAGGGATGATAGACCGTTGATTAAGCAGATGTATAGTGGTGAGTGTGCTGGGAATCGACCGGCTGAGAGACCGAAGAAAAAGTGGATTGAGTCAGTAAAGGTATGCCTGGAGGAGAGAAACGTGAGTTTTGCATTGAAATAAATGATTTGGAAAATGAGGGAAGAGAAGAATAAATTATATTTAGATTTTATGGATTGGCAACAGGCGTATGATAGGATTAATAGGGAAGCTCTATGGCAAGTGTTAGTAATATATGGTGTTGGTAGTAGGCTTCTGAATGGGATCAAAAGTATGTATGACGATAGTGAAGCGTGTGCAAGAATAAATAGAGTCGAAAGTGATTGGTTTATTATTAATGGCGGAGTAAGGCAGGGATATGTTATGTCTCCTTGGTTATTCAATTTGTATATGGATGGGGTTATGAAAGAATTATAGGTGGGGTGGCAGGGGAAGGTGTTAGAATGATGAAGAATGGAAGAGAATGGAGGGTGCCCTATCTATTATATGAGAATGATTTTGTTTTTTGTGGCGAATCTGAAGAGAGTTTGAGAGTATTGGTACAGAGGTTTGGCAGGGTGTGTAAAAGGAGGGGTTTGAAAGTAAACGTAGATAAGAGTAAGGTTATGGTTGTGAGTGAGGACAGTCCTTGGTGTGAAGTTATGCTAGATGGTGAGCAACTACAACAAGTGTCTGAGTTTAAATATTTAGTATATATGTTGGACGATAAGGGAATGGACGATGCAGAGTGTAGTAGGATAGTTGTGAATGGCAGGAAGGTTGCTGGTGCAATTAAACCCTTGGTGGATATAAAGAGACTAAGTCTTGAGTGAGCTAGGGTCTTACATGAGGGTATGTTGTTACCTGTGTTAATGTAGAGTTGTGAGACTATGGTCTGGAATAAGAGGTATAGATCTAAAATAAAATGTGTTCAGATGGCCAATCTTATGGGTGTGTTAGGTGTGAGAAGAATTGATAAAATGAGGAATGAACGTTTTAGAGAGTTGTGTGGTGTGAAGAAAGGGGTAAATGAGAGAATAAATGAAAATGCGTTGAGAGGGTTTTGTCATATGGAAAGGATGGATGATAGTCAGTTGGTTAAACGGATGTATAGTGGTGAGTGTGTTGGGAATCGACCGGCTGTGGGACCAAAGAAAAAGTGGGTTGAGTCAGTAAAGGAATGCCTGGAGGAGAAAAATGTGAGTTTGGTAGAAGCGAGAAGAAAGGTGCATAATAGGAGTGAATGGCGGGGTTTTGTGAGGGGGTATGGTTGTAGCCCACCTGGTCCAAGGGATGAACCCAAATTGACGAGATGCCATAGAGATTGACGAGATTTTCTAACTGCGACGAGTTATCACTAAAAGGTATAAAGGATGCGGTGAGGCTGGGCTTTCTTTTCAACTTGCTTCATATTCTTCTACTACATTTCTGTTTCCGGTGCATATTACGCCTCATGGAGAGAGGTGAGTGATGATATATATATATATATATATATATATATATATATATATATATATATATATATATATATATATATATATATATATATATATATATATATATATATATATATATATATATATATATATATATATATATATATATATATATATATATATAGATATATATATATATATATCATATATACTATAACTACTATATATATATATATATAATATATATATATATATATATATATAGATATATATATATATATATATATATATATATATATGTATATGTATATATGAAAGTTTTCATAAAGTACTTGTACTTGATACCATGTACTTGTACTTGAACAAATTCTAGAGTACTTGTACTTGTACAATTCTAGAGTACTTGTAATTGTACTTGTACTTGACAAAATGTACCTGAACCCAAGCCTGATAAATATATACCTTAATATATATATATATATATATATATATATATATATATATATATATATATATATATATATATATATATATATATATATATATATATATTTATATATATATATATATAATATATATATATATATATATATATATGTATTTAATATATATATATATATATATATATATATATATATATATATATATATATATATATATATATATATATATATATATATATATATATATATATATATATATATATATATATATATATATATATAGTTGTGTAGAGAAACAAACTTGCCACAAGTCATAGAGCAAGATCCTCGTCAGACATAGGTTGGGATCTTCAGAAGTCTCTCATCCCCACCCACAAAAAAAATGTGGTGTTACCGCGTCAACGCATATGCGCAGCCGACGCTTCCAGACAAATCCGAGATCATTCCCAGGACTCTCAACCACTCAACTACTTTATTTCACCTTCTCATTATGAGACATATTTTCCTAACACAAAAACAAACCCCGGACCTAGAATCTACATATGTCCAATATGCAACAAGATTGCGAGGAGAAACTCCATAAACAGCAATAGATGAAAACAATGGATTCACAAACACTGTTCCCCATCTCACCACGCTACCGCCTTCAAAACACAATTGGATCTGCCAAGTTTGCACTCCACCCACAACAACACCACAACACATGCATCACACAAACAAACCCACAATATAAACATATTACAATTCAACGCAAACAGATTACACAACAAAACCAAAGAAATAGGTCTTTCTAAAACAACACAACATAAAAATAGTTATGTTACAAGAAGCCTACCTACCCGATAACTATCCAGAACCAAAATTATATTGCTATGAAGCCATCTTCACACCCCAAACCCCCCAAAACTACACTCTACTAACCATTATACACAACTCTCTACCATACACAAACACCACCTTTCAAGCTACAACGGCATTAAACGACAACACCACAAAAATACAGTCTTTCACAATAATGATAAAGAAAAAAACACACAATCTAATAAACCTCTACATTCCCACCACACCTCACCACAATGCTCCAGAAACTACAAACCAAACCACTCCGAAATCTCTGTTCCCAAACCTCATAATGGGAGGCGACTTCATCGCTCACCATCATGGTAAAATACCAAAATGTCAACAAAACAAACTACCCGCTCAAGAAAACATACACAAACTACAAAAAAGCCGACTGGACACAATTCACCAACTATATAGAAAACAACATACATCCCCTAAATATCACAAACACATCAACACTCAACAAAGCCATACAAAATTTCACATCTCTAATTAAAAAAGCAGCTAACAAAGCCATCCCCAGAAGATACATCAAAAATTCAACCCAACCCTAAGACCTGAAATCGAATAACTAATTAAACAAGGCAATTCACTCAGGAAAACAACACCCACATCACCACAAACCATAACACAGATTAACACCCTAAACACCCAAATCACTAATTTAACGAAAAAACATTCTTCGAACAGCTTCCAAGAACATCCAACACACGAATAACACTAGAATGAGGAAAACATAAAAAAAACACAAACAACCAACAAACACACACTCATGAATCCATCAAAAACCCAAACACACAAATCCCCAATCCACCAAACAACACACAAACATTCTTGCAGCACACTTTGCAAAATAAAGTCAACAAAGTCCATACTCTCAAAACAGGAAAATCATCAAAGCCCTCAAGAAAATAAAATGTAACCACGACCCAACAATAGAAATAACCACAACTGACCTAGAAAACACTACAAAGACCCTTAAAAACTCACCAGCAACAGGCCCAGACAACATCTCAAACAAACACCTCAAACACCTAGGGAACACAGCTTTAACTCAATTATCACAAATATATAACAGTTCCATCGGCTTAAACTTCATTCCCCCTATCTGGACAAAAGCTATCATTATACCCAAACTAAAATCAGGAAAAGACCCCTCTGACCCTTCATCATATCGCCCATCTCTCTATTATCAACACTATGCAAACTACTAGAAAAAATCATACTAAACAAAATAACTCCACACATCATCAAACACAAATTCCAACACGGCTTCAAACAAAACCACTCGACTACACCAGAACTCATAAACATTATATAACCCATAATCAAATGCCGAAACTCAAAATTAACTCGTAAAACAATAATCATAGCAATCGACATCAACAAAGCATTCGATACAGTACCTAAATATAACTTGATCCACAAAATAACAAAATCTAACATCCCCACTAACCTAAAGAAATGGATTTCCAATTTCCTATCGGAATGAACAGCACAAATGCAAACAAACAATACAAAATCCAGAACAGTAAACATCAACAACGGAGTGGTCCAAGGCGCAATACTATCCCCTACACTATTCACTTATTTACACACGATCTCCCACAAACACAAACAGACCACACAGTCATAATAACCTACGCAGATGACATCACCATATCCACTACACGCCAGAACCTAAACACGGCCACAAACCTGACACAGCAATACATCAACCAACTTCAAACATGGTTAACAGAAAACAGAATTTCCACCTCAGCAAATAAATCTTCAATTACGTTAATCACCACCGACCGCTAATTTGCCCCTCCCCCAAGTCTGCCTAAACAACATTGCTATACCCTTTAATAAAACTCCCAAATTCCTCAGAGTAACACTTGGCACTCATCTCACCTTCACAAAACATACAGACAACATAATTTCATCTGCAAACAAGAAACTGAACATATTAAGAACCATCGCTGGCACAGACTTCACAAACAATAAACCAACATCCACCACCATATACAAACAATACATTCGCCCGACTCTAAACTACGCTTCTCCAACTTGGCACCTACTACTGACTAAAAATAACATAAAGAGACTCCAAACGACAAAACAAAGCTCTAAGAATCATAACAGGATGCACATCAACAACACCACAACAATACCTACACAAAGAATCCAAAATTCTACCCGTAGACACACACCTGGACACGTTAGGCACACAATTTTTTCCAAAACCCAAATACCCCAGAACACATGTCACATTGCACTCTCTAACCCCACCCACCACAGACTCAAACAATCTCCTTATACGCTAGCTCTATATTACAAGCAAATTCTGAACAATATTCCACCTCCACCATACAAAACAACATACATCAAACAAAACCACACGAAACTAGCAGAAAATTACTTAAGACGCACATCACTAAACAACATTTTAAACAAACACCCACCAGAAATAGCACCAGAATTCAACTCACTACCAAGAACCAGTCAGTCATCCTTGGCAAAGCTAAGATGCGGCCACCACCCTAAATTACAATACTACAAACACAGATTCAACCTTAACCAAACCACCACAAACATCTGTCAAAACT
>JABUQX010110922.1:35000-55000 GCA_015478945.1 Trachelipus rathkii
AAAATCGGCCGCGGTCGACAAAATTGATAAGATTCTTCGCAATATTTAATTTTATAATGTAATATATAAGGACAATATATAATGTAAGAACATCTTTTTAATTATCTTTTAATCTATTTTATATATATATATATATATATATATATATATATATATATATATATATATATATATATATATATATATATATATATATATATATATATATATATATATATATATATATATATACTATATATATATATATACTGTATATATATATATATATATATATATATATATATATATATATATATATATATAGATATAGATATATATATATATATATATATATATATATATATATATTTTATATATATATATATATATATATATATATATATATATATATATATATATATATATATATATATATATATATATATAAAACGGAATTATGTAGTTCTTATATAGTATAACTGAATATTCATTTTGCTAACCAAATGTTCTTTTGTGAAGTATTTAAAATAAATACGAGCCAGGACCCACCCATGGATTTGAACATTCAAACTATTGGCCTATTCCTTGTGAGCCGCGGTTGGTCCTGTACATAAATTTAAAAAAAAAAAAAAAAAAAGAATTTTTTTTTTTTTTATAGACAAATGTTATAAATGTGAAATTTGGAGATCTATTATTTCATATTATTTCAATGTTTTTGCTCTTAAAATTAATAGATACATTATTTCCTAACGATTTAGCAAAAAATAAAAAAATATAAAAAATAAAAGAATATAACTCAATTTTAGAAATATCAAAAATGTTAAGATCACAGAAGAACAGATAAAGGAACATTAATAAATGTTTCTTGTGTGAGTGTGTTGTAAGATTTATCTATGCTACCATTCATATATAGGAAATAACAATAGCCAATAACATTTCAGTATTCAAAAGAAAAGAAACATTTGGCACTTCAACAGTCACAGAGTTTTTTTTACATCTGGGACAGAAGTCACAGAACTCTTCCGTAGCCTTTAGCCAGATGTAAACCAAACAATAAATCCTTTGTTCACATGGCTGCCCTGGACCAAATATCGTCCGTTTCCTTTTAAGACCAACCTGGCCCTCAGTTTATCTATAGCAATATGAGAAAAATTGGGTGAGCCTTGAACATTAGCTAGATTCGGTATCAGCTCCTCTGACTTGCAGGTACGTGGGCTCTACTTTACATTCATTCATTTATTCATGTATATATATATATATATATATATATATATATATATATATATATATATATATATATATATATATATATATATATATATATATATATATATATATATATATATATATATATATATATATATATATATATATATATATACATGTAAACAAAATTTATATGAAATTACATATTAAGTTCTTGTTTCTGAAATGAATAGCAAATCTTTCCACCTTTTTTATTTAAATGACAAAGCTATTTTTGATGCAATTAAAAAAATTATATATACGTCTACGACGAGGTTACGTCATAAGAAGAGGGAGTACCAAATTTCAGGGAGATATGAGGTCTCTAAGTCTCCCTAGTGGTGTGTTCGATTACTTTTAGGACAGATTGTCGGCCAACTTGCAATCCTACTACTTCGGTCTTATTCCCTCCGGTCTAAACTCCCATCTCCTCTTGACCACTCTCTCCTCCTGCATCCTCTCTAGGAGTCCCCGCCACCTCAATCTCTCTGCATCTATCTTATTTAACATGGCGTTCACTCCAACCTGATCTCTTATTCTTTCGTTTCTTTGTCTGTCTCTTCTAGTCTTTTCCACTATCGCTCTCAAAACATACGTCTCCGCCGACTGTATTCTACTATCCTCTCTTGTGGTCGTACTCCAAGTCTCTGACCCATATAGTAGAATCGGTGTTAACACCTCTTCGAATATGACCCTTTTCACCTCCACACTCATTTACCTATCTTTCAGTATGGAGTACACTGCTCTTACAACTTCTCCATACTGAGCTATCCTACTTGTGATGTCCTGTACATTTCCTCCCTCTCTTCCAAATACTCCACTCAAGTCTTTACATTTCTCCACCATCTTTATCTCAGTCCTCTCCACCTCCACTCTCAGTTTTCCTCCTCCTTCATCTCTACTGACCACCATGATCTCCGTCTTTTCTGTGTTCATAGTCAGACTGGCCTCTCTAAGCTTATTCGCAAAATATGTCACCACCTTTCTCAGCCTATCCCCTCTCTTTACTCCAGCACGCCAAGTCATCCGAGTATGCCAGAATATCACCGCGGGCGTCCAAATCTCATATATCCTCTCTCTCACTACATCCAGATATGTTGCAAATAAAATTGGTGACAACACGCTTCCCTGTTTGACTCCAGTTCTCACCTCAAACAGTTCCTTATTCTCATATTCCGTTCTTATATTACATTTACTATTCCTTTGCAAACTCTCCAGGGCTCCTCTCAACTTTTTACCCACTGCATATCCTCTCTCTCTCTCTCTCTCTCTCTCTCTCTCTCTCTCTCTCTCTCTCTCTCTCTCTCTCTCTCTCTCTCTCTCTCTCTCTCTCTCTCTCTCTCTCTCTCTCTCTCTCTCTCTCTCGGCACTGAATTAAAATCTTTCCTCAGAGTCATCTCTATGAAAGCTATATATGCTCGTTTGTTATATTCCCATACCTTTTCTATATATATATATATATATATATATATATATATATATATATATATACTATATATATATATATATATATATATATATATATATATATATATATATATATATATATATATATATATATATATATATATATATATATATATATATATATATATATATATATAAACCGTTTGATTATGAAGCTTAATTTAGTGTATACCAAAATAATTTAAAAAAAAAAAAAATATTTCTATTTATTTTTGTAAAAATTAATTGCATAGATCAAAAACAATAGTACTAAATCTAGCTGAAAAGTCCAAAAAAAATTCGTACTTAATCATATTATGGCGTTTTCCTGCTATAATTAGTATTTTTTTTTTAATTTCATTGAAAATCATTTAAGATACTATTAAAACATCTATAAAAAATTCTGGATTAAACTTATTTTTAACAAAGATAACGTTTGGAAGATGTAGAGGGAAGGTCCTACATAATTACTCCCATCGGAATATTATTTTTTAATCTAATTTCACACAAAAATAATTAAAAATTGAACTACACCAAAATTAACTGTGCCAATTAAACAGAACTGGATCAAACCTTCTTTTTTTTCACCCTAAAACTATTTTTAAGTATTTTCTATAAGAATTCAACTTGAAAAGACTACTCTCTCTCTCTCTCTCTCTCTCTCTCTCTCTCTCTCTCTCTCTCTCTCTCTCTCTCTCTCTCTCTCTCTCTCTCTCTCTCTCTCTCTCTCTTATTTAATTTTTAATCATTAAAAACTCACCGTAATAAAATAGACGCTGACCCAATATTTTTGTTTTAATTTGGCGTCAAATAATTACCAATGTAATTAATAACATTTGCGCTATCTTTGTCACAATCATCGATATTTAACTATATATATTAATCGTTTTCTCTTATTTCCTCGAAAACAAGGGCAAAATTATACTTAAAACATTCCTTTATTTTTAAGTCATCTGCGGGTTGATCACTAATAACAAAAGTTTCTTCGTCACGTAACATACGGCCCAACTTTCCTCTTTATTTAGAAATGTCTTTAAAAAACTTTAATTTTTAAACGAGCAATCACAGTCTATAAAAGAGAAAGACGTGGTTTTGAAAGCCATCTGGCCCTATGCCACGCACTCTAACAAAATAAAAATTAAAAATAAATAAATTAAAAATATATATGTATATATCTCTGGCAATGTGAAGCAAAATATTTTGAAAGTCCTTTTACCTTTCTTGGTAAATATTCTTTTATTAATAATAAATAACACGTGAAGCACAGAAAATTTTAACTTTTAAGCTTTTATATGGTTTAAATATGAAAAAGAAATTGTTCCTTTATTAATACCATAAATACCGAATTTTATCGAGATAATAATAATAATAATAATAATAATAATAATAATAATAATAATAATAATAATAATAATAATAATAATAATAATAATATTAATAATAATAATAATAATAATAATAATAATAATAATAATAATAATAATAATAATAATAATAATAATAATAATAATAATATTAATATAATATTAATAATAATAATAATATTAATAATAATATAATAATAATAATAATAATAATAATAATAATAATAATAATAATAATAATAATAATAATAATAATAATAATAATATTCACAACTACTACTACTACTACTACTACTACTACTACTACTACTACTACTACTACTAATAATAATAATAATAATAATAATAATAATAATAATAATAATAATAATAATAATAATAATAATAATAATAATAATAATAATAATAATAACAACTACTACTACTACTACTACTACTAATAATAATAATAAAATAATAATAATAATAATAATAATAATAATAATAATAATAATAATAATAATAATAATAATAATAATAATAATAATAATAATAATAATAATAATAATAATAATAATAATAATAATATTAATAATAATGTCCCTGCTGTGTTATAGGAATCAGTTATTTTTAATTTTAATTTTTTTTAGTAGATCGTTAGAAAATAATGTATTTATTAATTTTAAGTGGTAAAGAAGCTAATGTGAAATGATTGAGTTCTCCATAGACAAATGTTCTTATGCCACGCATTTATTTAATACTAAAAATTAATACAAGTTTTTTTTTAGCGATCTAGTAAAAAGATTTTTAAAAAATACAATAATAACCGATTCTTAAAGCACAACACATCCATAATAATAAATAATAATAATAATAATAATAATAAAAATAATAATAATAATAATAATAATAATAATAATAATAATAATAATAATAATAATAATAATAATAATAATAATAATAATAATAATAATAATAATAATAATAATAATAATAATAATAATAATAATAATAAAATAATAATAATAATAATAATTATTATTATTAATATTATTATTATTATTATTATTATTATTATTATTATTATTATTATTATTATTATTATTATTATTTTATCTTAAAATTTGCTATTTGTATTACCATGCAGTTTGTTTTCAATATTTTATATATGCCTTCCTTCTTACTTTCTCATCCCTGACCACCCCATCATGGGAGGGGCCACACCGCGTCCAGGTACCCCGCCGACGCCTCCGGCCTCCTCCAGAGATCTTCCAAGGATGAAACGTTCCAGATTCCTCTGGGTTGAGAGTTGGATAGAAATGAGTGAAAAAAGTGAGATGTGTCCTCTGGGACCTGGTTACAGTTTTGACAGATGTTTGTAGTGGTTTAGCTGAGTTTGAATCTGTGTTTGTAATATTGTAAGTTAGGGTGGTTGTCGCATCTTAACTTGGCCAAGAATGACTGACTTGTTCTTGGTTGTGAGTTGAATTCTGGTGCTATTTCTTGTGGGTCTTTGTTTAGAATGTTGTTTGGTGGTCTGCGTCTTAAGTAGTTTTCTGTTAGTGTCGTGTGAATTTATTTGGTGTATGATGTGTTGTTTGGTGGAGGTGGATTGTTGCTCAGAATTTGTTTGTAATATAGAACTGGTGAAGAAGGAGGTTGTTTGAGTCTGTGGTGGATGGGGTTAGAGAGGGCAATGTGACATGGGTGTTGGGGTGTTTGGGTTTTGGTAAAGAATTGTGTGCCTGTCATATCCAGGTGAGTGTCGAAGGGTAATATTTTGTTTTTTTCGTGCAGGTGTTGTTGATGTGCATCCTGTTACAATTTTGATTTTATGTGCTTTGTTTTGTGTCATTTGGAGTTTCTTTATGTTGTTTTTTGTCAGTAGTGGGAAGGGTTGTGGAGTCGGAGTCGGAGTCAGAGTAGGGGAGTCAATAATTTTGAAGAGAGTGGAGTCGGAGTCGGAGTCGGTAATTTTGAAGAGGGTGGATTCGGAGTCGGTAATTTTCAATAGGTCAGAGTCGGTAACTTTCACGATAGTAGAATTGCAGTCAGAAAATTTTGAACTGACAAAGTTATGAATTGTGACTCTGTGAGTGACTTTATTATCACTTCATAGAAGTTCACTGACTTGCGACTTCCACATCACAAAATGCAATTGCAAACTTCGAAATTTATTAACCTGCAACTTATGTTTCAATTTGGATTAAATTCTAATAAATTCAACCTTCAACCTTATACCATCTATATTTAAGAAGCTGAAGAAATAAAAGACTCCAAGGTACGAAGAGAAATTTCTCTCATTGACAATGATATTCTACTAGCTGTTGTTTATATTGATCCTATCTGTAGGGTAAGCTTAAGTGAAGATCAACAGCAAAAAGCTAAATTTGCACTTTGCCACGTGGCCATTTGTATTAAAGGGTTGCAGGAAGTTGAAGAAGAAAATGATACATTTGAACATATAGTAGTAAGGGGGGGGGAATCTGACGGAAAAGTAACGGAAGCCAGATTTGTCGTTAAATCTGACACCCTAATCCGTTAATTTTGCTCATTTTTGGTACTTTTTTACTAATTTTTATTTATTTTTTTTTTACCATTTTTTTACTAATTTTGGGCTACTTTTTAAACAGTTTTGTCAGATTTTTTGTCGCTAATCTGGCACGCTAAACCCGTTAAATTTGTCCCTTTTTTTTAGCATTTTTTTGCACTTTTTAGCATTTTTAGCTAACTTTTTTTAGCATTTCTGTCATAATTTCAGGTCAAAGATTCAACCAACTCCGGAGATTTTGGGGATTTTTTCCATTAGCAGCCCTACACGTCGAAGGCAAAGACTTGAAAACCATTTTGGAAGGTTTTTGGAAATTCGTCATAGTGCGGCAGCTGAACTTGGAAATTTCATCATTTCATTAAGATTTTGACGTTTGATGACGTCAAAACCTAGGGTTTTAAGGCAGTGAGACCGGAATTTAAGGTCGGAAGACCGTTTTGAGGTTTAGCCTACCAAAGGGGGCGGAGCCCCCAAAAGGGGGCCTTTTTGGTTCCTAGAAGGTTTTAAATGATCGGTAGATCATTTTTGATGGTTCCAATCGATTTATCGTGATCGATTACCCCTAAATCGATGTTTAAATCGTCTTTCTACGTGCTCTGGTTGGAATTTTACAATGAAAAATCTAATCGAAAGAAAATAATTACAATAATTACATTCGATTAATCGTTGTAGAATAGGACCACTTCCGCGGGCCACTTTTCGCTAGGAAGGAATAAAGCTATCGCCTTCAAACTTGGAATATAATCTAATGAGGTATTAAGCTGATCCACGCGAGTTTTGGGTGACCGTAGGTCACCCTAAGGGGTGCTGCCTCCTTAGCGCCAAGGTCAGATTCGTCCTGAAAACCCTGTTAGGCGTTAACGAATCGGAAGTGAGAATTAGGATGCGAGGTTATATGATGAACGTAAACTCGTCGGAGACGAGATTACGTTCCTCTGCGTCCCCCGTAAGGGGGGACGCTGCCCCCTCTAAAAAATTAAAATAATCGTAGAAGACTAAAATTTGGAGGCTGGGTAGAGGAGTCGGAGTTGAGACGGAGTCGGAGTCGGATTCGGAAAATCTAGATCCAGGGCCCCCACGGAGGGGGGTTCCCCAAAGTTTGAAAAAAAGAAGAAGAAATGCATGGAATGCAAAACAGAGGAAGAAGAAGAAGAAAGGAAGAAGAAGAAAGGAAGAAGGAGGAAGGAGGAAGGAAGAAGGATGAAGAATGATGAAGGATGAGTCTGAGGAAGGTAATTCGAGTTTGATAGTGGCACCGGTGCTGGATCCGGTGCGGTGTCTAGTTAATAAACATTCGTTTAATAATACAAGATCATTACTGTTTACATAACTGATTCTGTTCTAACATGTACATATCGTCAATTGCATTGCTTCGTGCAAAGATAACCTTTATTTTCTAAATGTTGAAGACTAACATTTATATTTTCAAATCTCATTTTCTTTTTATAAACGTTAACTAATATAATTTTTTTTCCCTAAGTTGAAACATACATATATTGTTTACTATTTTTTTATAATTTTTTATTTTACATTTATACTTTGTGTTTAACTTTATTATTTTAATTTTTATTTTTTATTTTTTATTTTTAAATTTAATTTTTCTAACTTTATTTTTATTTTTATTTTTTTATTTTTTTTTATTTTTTCATAAATTTTTTATTTAAATTTACTTTTCTAACTTTATTTTTTTTGGTAAGTTTTATTTTGCATTTATACTATGTTTAATTTTTTTATTTTAATTTTTTAATTTTTTAATTTTTTTAATTTTCTAACTTTATTTTTTTATATAAGTTTTTATTTTAGATTTATACTTTGTGTTTAAATTTTTTTTATATAAGTTTTATTTTGCATTTATACTTTGTGTTTTAATTTTTTAATTTTTTTTTTTTTTTTTTTTTTTTTTTTTTATTTTTTATTTTTCTAACTTTATTTTTTTTTTTATCTATTTTTGTCAAATAAAAAACCTACTTACACTTTTATAACATATCGCTGTTATTTTACATTAAAAGACTGTAATATTTAACAAAAATTTACCATAACCGTGTGTAATTATCATACAGACCAATGAGTATACTCTAACGTAACAAAGTTTTAAAATTAATAAAGCTAACATAGCATCAACTGAACTAAGAAAATAATGTACAACAACAAACCTAACACAGTCTTAACGGAATAAGCAGTCACATTAACAAAGTTTCCACAACACTTAACACAGTAAAGTAACTAACATGCATGCAAATAACGTAACCTAAAATTCTTACTTTGTCAAGCTTACTCTAACCATAACGATGTTAATTTACAATAACATGTAATTAATTTTAACTAAAATTTATCACAGCATTGGTTAATTATCATACAGAGTAGCGAAATTTATGCTAACGTAACAAATTTCTACTCAAATAAAGCTAACATATCGTTACATGAACTAAGAAAAAATGTACAAAGACAAACCTATCACACCTTAAACAACGAATAACTGTTTAACATTAAACAAAGTTCACACTTAAACACCAAGTAAAGCAACTAAACATGGTATGCAAGGCGTAACCTAATCTTACTTTTTCACGCATAACTCTAACATATTAACGTTAATCTTACACTAACACACTAACATTTAGCAAAAATGTATCATAACCTTGTCTGATTATCATACTGATCAACAAATATACTCTCAATAAAACTAACATAGCGTAACATGAAACTAAGAAAATACATTGGCAACAAAGACAAACCTAACACAACTTACACACAAATAAACTGCTACATTAACAAAGTTCCATACTTGACAATAGTAAGTAACTAACATTACATGCAAAACGTAACCTATTCACACTTTTTCAAGCATGTCTCTAACATATCAATGCTAATTTTACATTAACACAGTAATATTTAACAAAGATTTAACGTATCCTGACCTAACTATTGTAATGAACTAAGAATAAATGACACACACACACACACACACACACACACACACACACACACACACACACACACACACACACACACACACACACACACACACACACATACGCAATAGTAACACCTGAAATATTTTTAGATTTATCTCTTTTTAGGCTCCGCCCCCTTTCAGAAAATATCAACTCGAAACATGAAAATGATTTTATGCTATATCCACTTGCATAAAGTGATGCAATACTTATTATATTTATTAAACAAACTGGTAAATCTGGCAACTGCGTATCATACAGAGGTGTTTGGCAACACGGTATAGATTTGGGAGCTGAGTTATATATAAATCGGCGTACTACTCGATGGACCATTCTTAATCAAGAGATCTTACGATCAACACTTTAAGACACCTTCGTTGGATTCTGTTGTATCATTAGCCGAGTTTTTTTTATAACTACACATGAGGATTTTTTCAAATCAATACTTATTCAGTTAGGTAAGATTTTATTATTTAATATATATATATATATATATATATATATATATATATATATATATAATATTATATATATAATATATATATATATATATATATATATATATATTCTCATTTAAAAATAACATTGTAACACATCTAATCAATAATTAATAACGTAAGGTAATTAAATACATTATCAATTAAGAATAGTGGGAAAATGATTTATACATATGTCTAAAAAATTATTCTTTTCCAGAAACGTGTTGAATATACATCCATACAATTGAGTAAAAAGCATCTTACGTGACGTTATCAATGCACCCTTTAAAAATGGTATGTTGTTGTTGCTGCGTAGATATATTTATATATTTAATATATGGAATGAGAAATACTATGTTAAACTAATATATTACTGACATAATGACCTAATTGTATGAAAACTTGATTTTAATTGTCTAATATATCATAAATAATAATAATGACTATTTATTCCAGGCTAACCCTTCGAGAATGAATCCCTCTAATAAGAAGAGAAAGACCACTATAACAGACATAACGCACATCTCTGTAGAGAAACTTAAAAAGACAATGGAACGTCATACATACGAAGTAAAGGTTATTGATCAAAGCTTCTTCCATGGACCAAGAGATCTTGAAGCATCGTTTGAAATGGTTGTGAGTGAAGTCATTGATGCTATATTACAAGACTTAGACTATGATAGGGCCCGTATGAGGGTTGGAATCAATTTCACTTTTGGCGATGATCAGTCACCTGACCGGAAATACTATGTAAACATCAGTTACAGGGATATATTAGACAATATTGCGGTGAAAGAGATGATGAGACGTTTGGAAGGGTCATTTCAGTCCGGTGACAAGGCAACCTTTACCAAATTCAAAGTAGTAGCTACCGTGTTCATGATAGCTAAAGGAAAAGGTAATGACTGTAAAATCGATGCATTCGAGCCCCAAAATCTTAGTTTCAAACATCGTTACATTAGTAAAGTTCATCTAGAGAAAGGAGCTGTAGGTTGTGCTTTCAAAGCTGTTGTTCTGTTTAGGAAAATAACTCGTGAATGTGTAAAGGTCAAAGATATATATTCGTGTACAATTGAGAAAGAGGCAGAAGCATTAGCTAAAAAATGTGGTATGGAATATACAGATTCTTTCATAGTAACTGACTTTGAAAAAATCGAGAATATCGAAAAATGTCGTATAGTCGTATTCGGTCCTGAAGGTAATGGAGTAAAAATACTTTATAATCCATCTAACGAGAACAGAAATGACCCTTTATACATTATAGGCCATGATGGAGTAAATCATTACTATGCTATAACAGAAGATAAGTTAAAGTTATGTTTTGAGAATACCAAGAAAAAGAATGCATATATGAACGGTATCTTTTGCACATATTGTTACACTTTCAACAGTAATAATATCGCGCATAAATTAGACTGTGAACATTATGGATGTAGACAGTGTCTATACGATAAGTGTCAAGGCTCATTTGATCACGATGGTATATTCCATGAATGTCGTGAATGTAATCTGAATTTTATAAATGCAATCTGTTTTAAAAAACATCAGGATAATAATAAGTGCAAGAAAATAAAGATTTGTACACTCTGCCTTGAGCAAATAGAGGCTGATCGTAAAGGTAGTTTCAAACACGACTGTACAAAAGCCTTTTGTACTATATGTAAAGAAAAATACGAGCCTAAAGAAGACGAATATCATATATGCTACATGAAAAAGAAAATTAAGAAGAAGAAAGATACGGATCCGGTGGTTTATACATGTTACTATGATATCGAGACATACCAGGAAGATAATAAAGGATATGATGATAAAGGAAGAAGAATAATAGAATTGCTTCCTTATTTACTGGTATGCCAGATGATATGCGAAATGTGCACAGATAAGGAAGGTGAACAAGTATGTTCACATTGTGGTCCAAGAACAAGAACATTTAAATTAGAGGCCGAAAAATCGCCTGTAAATCAATTTATAGACTTCCTGATGGAGTTTTCAGAGAAAAATCCTGAGTCAAAAGTGATTGTTGCTGCACATAATGGCGAAAAATTTGATCATCAGTTCGTATATGCATCATTACTGACACACCCAAGTTCAGATTCTATCAGCAGAAGTCCTATAAAAAGAGGTAATAAAATAATTTCAATGGGATCGGATACATTGCTTTTCACACCATGTGCATTGAAAAGCATGCCTAAGTGCATGGGTGTCAGCGAAAACAAGGGTTTCTTTCCCTATACATTTTTAAATGAAGATACATTGAATTATAAAGGACCTATTCCTGATAAGAAATTCTTCGAAGTAGATAAAATGTCAATAAATGAAAGACAAGAATTTGAAGAGTACTATAATAAGTTTATAGGTAAAGAATACAATATTTTTGAAGAATGTGAAAAGTATTGTGTACAAGATGTTAATATACTAAGAAAATGTTTTGAGAAGTTTAGAGGTAGCTTCATTAAAGAATTTGATATAGATTGTCTAGATAACAACACAACAATTGCATCTTTATGCTTTACACTTTATAAAAATGTGTTTATGCCTGAGGAAAAAATTACTATTCTAGGTCGAGAGAACCCTAAACCTTTCACCTATGAAGCAATTCGCTGGCTCTTGTATCAGGAAAAATTGAACAATATAGACATAAGACATGCTCGTAACGGTGGAGAGAAAGGGTTCAAAATTAAGAACAAGTGGCTTTACCCTGATGGGTTTGGTTATGTAAAAGGAATGAAAACTGCGTTCCTATACCATGGTTGTGCATGGCATGGACATAAAGACTGCAATAAAGGAAAAGGGATGTTGCATAGCGTATCGGCTGTTGACCGCTACAATCTCACCATGAAACAAGAAGATAGGTATAAAGAAGCCAGTTTTAATGTCATACGTGTGTGGGAATGTGAATGGAAGGTACAAAAGACCCAAATCATTCAAGATCCTGATCATACCGATGAAAACATAAGCATTAGCGACTATATTCAACGTCTTAGCAATGATGTTGTTAATAACAGACTCATAATAGACAATTCATTGTTTGGAGGCCGCACTGAACCATTCGTACATTACTACCCTCCAACTAAAGGACAGAAGATCATGTATTTAGACTATACATCGCTTTATCCTTATGTTCAGAAACGAATGAAGTACCCTTGTGGCTCACCCCCTGAAAAACTAATAGGTGATAAAGTACCAGACATTGAATCATTTAAGAATGGTATCAATGATAAATATTTCGGTACAGCTTACATTAAGATTCTTCCCCCTCAAGACTTATACATCCCTGTCCTCGCTAAGAGCCAAAAATAAATTAATATTTCCACTCTGTGTAAAATGTGCTGAAGAAAATTGTGCGAAATGCAATCATGATAAGAATGAACGTGCTATTGAAGGTGTATACACAACACCTGAAATTCAGTTAGCATTAGAGATGGGGTACAAAATAATTAAAATATTTGTTTGGTCGTTTAAAGAGAAGGAGTTTTTATTTGAAGGATATGTGAACCACTTCTTAAAAATAAAAACAGAGGCATCAGGACCACCAAATAATATTCACGAAGACTGATTTCGAAGAAAAACTTAAAGAGTTTGTCCGTCTTTTCAGAGAAAAGGAAGGTGTCGAACTTGATATTAACAATATCAAGAAAAACCCTGGGATGCGGTTCATTGCAAAATTATGTCTCAATTCTCTTTGGGGAAAATTTGCACAAAATACGCCTACAAGAGGAGATGTAGTATGTACTAGTGATAAACAAGTATGGGAACTAATCAATCAATGTGACAATGAAGTCACTAGCGTTATTCCAATAGGCTGTAAATATGTTGTAACAGTTGTCAAAAATGCACTAGCCGAGCGCACGTCAACTGCTACAAATATTCCTATCGCATCGTTTACGACTGCATATGCACGTATAAAATTATACGAGCTCAAACAAAGGGCATTGTACTGCGATAAAGACTCTTGTATTTTTGTCGCTGGAGAAAACGATGAAGTTATTGAAACAGGAAACTTTTAAGGTGAACTAACAGATGAAAATAGCAGATTATGGTTCTGAGGCATACGCCGATTCCTTTGTGTGTACTGGACCTAAATCTTATGCTGTTAGAATAAGAACTGCAGATGGAAATATAAAATATATTGTAAAAGCCAAAGGTCTTACAATCAATAAAGATACAAAGGATACTATTAATTTTGAAAAATTGTTAAAGTTAACGTATGATCGTTGCTCTGAAAATAGTATAGGTCATGATGAGTCATTGTACAATGATATCAAAAACCATGATGTTACAGTGAAGGCAATGAATGAAATACAATTTGATAATGTTGATAAAGATGATGTACGAGACGATGACCTACCTCATAAAAAGCTGCACGAATAGACGAGTCACAGAATCCTAATGCTAATTTACATGGAAGTAACAGAGGAGGGTTATGTTATAGTGTGCCTAATATAACTTTTCAGCCTGGGAAATATGGAGGTGTTAGTATTGTTGCTGGTACTAAAATGGTCCAACACACAACCGACAAGCGAATCTTTATTAAAAATTCATGTCGCACTGCGTCATATGGTTATAAGGGTACTTTAATTTCCATTTAATATATTATAAATACTTATCTATGTCTAATGTATAATGTTTAATGTTTTTCCATGTACAAATATTCTGAATAATAAAATGTAAATAATAAAGTTATTTTTATTAACCCTTACATAAAATCATTTTCATGTTTCGAGTTGATATTTTCTGAAAGGGGGCGGAGCCTAAAAAGAGATAAATCTAAAAATATTTCAGGTGTTACTATTGCGTAATGTTGTGTGTGTGTGTGTGTGTGTGTGTGTGTGTGTGTGTGTGTGTGTGTGTGTGTGTGTGTGGTGTGTGTGTGTTGTATTTTATTCTTAGTTGATATGTTGGTGATGTGCTTGAAAAAAGTGTAAATAGGTTACTTACTGTTGTTAAGCGTGGAACTTTGTTAATGATAGCAGTTTATTCGTGTTTAAGGTGTGATAGGTTTGTCTTTGTGCATTATTTTCTTAGTTCTTGTTACGCTATGTTAGTTTTATTGAGAGTATATTTGTTGATCAGTATGATAATCAGACAAGGTTATGATACATTTTTGCTAAATGTTAGTGTGTTAGTGTAAGATTAACGTTAATATGTTAGAGTTATGCTTGAAAAAGTAAGATTAGGTTACGCCTTGCATACCATGTTAGTTGCTTTACTGGTGTTAAGTGTGGAACTTTGTTAATGTTAACAGTTTATTCGTGTTTAAGGTGTTTTAGGTTTGTCTTTGTACATTATTTTCTTAGTTCATGTAACGATATGTTAGCTTTATTGATGTAGAAACTTTGTTACGTTAGCATACTTTCGTTGCTCTGTATGATAATTAACAATGCTGCGAGTAAATTTAGTTAAATAATACCATGTTAGTGTAAATTAACATCGTTATGTTAGAGATATGCTTGACAAAGTAAGAATAGGTTACGTATTTGCATGCTATGTTAGTTACTTTACTGGTGTTAAGTGTGGAACTTTGTTAATGTTGACTGCTTATTCCTGCTTAAGTTGTGTTAGGTTTGTTGTTGTACATTATTTTCTTAGTTCAGTTGATGCTATGTTAGCTTTATTAATGGGTAAACTTGTTACGTTAGACGGTTAGAGTATACTCATTGGTCTGTATGATAATTACACAACGGTTATGGTAAATTTTTGTTAAATATTACAGTCTTAATGTAAAATAACAGCGATATGTTATAAAAGTGTAAGTAGGTTACGTCTTTGTATGCTATATGTAAAAAAAAAAAAAAATAAAGTTAGAAAAATAAAAAAATAAAAAAATTAAAAAATTTAAAAAAAAATGAAAATTAAAAAATTAAACACAAAGTATAAATGCAAAATAAAACTTATATAAAAAAATTAAACACAAAGTATAAATCTAAAATAAAAACTTACAAAAATAAAGTTAGAAAATTAAAAAATTAAAAAAATTAAAAAATTAAAAAAAAATTAAAATAAAAAAAAAATTAAACACAAAGTATAAATGCAAAATAAAACTTATAAAAATAAAGTTAGAAAAATAAATTTAAATAAAAAATAAAAAAATAAAAATGAAAAAATAACAAATAAAAAATAAAAATAAAAAAAAATAAAGTTAGAAAAATTAAATTTAAAAATAAAAAATAAAAATAAAAAATAAAAATTAAAATAATAAAGTTAAACACAAAGTATAAATGTAAAATAAAAAATTATAAAAAAATAGTAAACAATATATGCATGTTTCAACTTAGGATAAAAAAAAATTATATTAGTTAACGTTTATAAAAAGAAAATGAAATTTGAAAATATAAATGTTAGTCTTCAACATTTAGAAAATAAAGGTTATCTTTGCACGAAGCAATGCAATTGACGATATGTACATGATAGAACAGAATCAGTTATGTAAACAGTAATGATCTTGTATTATTAAACGAATGTTTATTAACTAGACACCACACCGGTTCCAGCACCGGTGCCACTACCAACTCTGAATCCTTCCTCAGACTCCTCCTTCCTCATTCTTCATCCTTCTTCCTTCCTCCTTCCTCCTTCTTCCTTCCTCATTCTTCCTTTCTTCTTCTTCTTCCTCTGTTTTGCATTCCATGCATTTCTTCTTCTTTTTTTCAACTGGAGACCCCCCTCCGGGGGGTCCCTGGACTCCGAGTCCGAATCCGACTCCGACTCCGTCTCCGTCTCCGACTCTTCTACCCAGCCTCCAAATTTCAGTCTTCTACGATTATTTTAATTTTTAGGGGGGCAGCGTCCCCCCTTACGGGGGGACGCAGAGGGACTTAATCTCGTCTCCGACGAGATTACGTCATCATATAACTCACATCCTAATTTCACTCCGATTCGTTAAGCCTAACAGGGTTTTCAGGACGAATCTGACCTTGGCGCTAAGGAGGCAGCACCCCCTTAGGGGTGACCTACGGTCACCAAAACTCGCGTGGGATCAGTTTATCACATACATAGATTATATTCCAAGTTTGAAGGCGATAGCTCTATTCCTTCCTAGCGAAAAGGGTTGCCGTGGAAGTGGTCCTATTACTACAACGATTAATCGAATGTTAATTATAGTAATTATTTTCTTTCGAATATATTTTTCAGTGCTAAATGCCAACCAGAGCACGTAGAAAGACGATTTAAACATCGATTTAGGGGTAATCGATCACGATAAATCGATTGGAACCGTCAAAAATGATCTATCGATCATTTAAAACCTTCTAGGAACCAAAAAGCCCCCTTTTGGGGGGCTCCGCCCCCTTTTGGTAGGCTAAACCTCAAAAAACGGTCTTCCAGACCTTAAATTCGGTCTCACTGACCTTAAAAACCCTAGGTTTGACGTATCAAACGTCAAAATCTAATGAAATGATGGAAATTTCCAAGTCAGCTGCCGATATGACTGGAATTTCCAAAAACCTTCCAAAATGGTTTTCAAGTCTTTGCCTTCGACGTGCAGGGCTGCTAATGGGAAAAATCCCCAAAATCCTCCGGAGTTGGGGATCTTGACCTGAATTATGGACAGAATGCTAAAAAAAGTAGCTAAAAATGCTAAAAAGTGCCAAAAATGCTAAAAAAGGACAAATTTAACGGGTTAGGTTGCCAGATTTAGCGACAAATCTGACAAAACGTTAAAAAAGTAGCAAAATTAGTAAAAAAAATGGTAAAAAATAGTAAAAAAGTACCAAAAATGAGCAAAATTGACGGATTAGGGTGCCAGATTTAACGACAAATCTGGCTTCCGTTACTTTTCCGTCAGTTTCCCCCCCCCCTTACTACTCATATTGTAAGTGATGAAACTGCAACTATCCCCATTACTACCTTCTCAAGTCATTTTTCAGAAAGCTCAGAAGATGAGTATGAAAAGTTTCTAGATATTGAAGAACTTAGTCGAAAGCGTCGACTGGTTCAGGAAAAAGGTCAAGATCCTTCTTCATCCTTGTACACAATATTCCATAGCTTTAAACAAAATTTCTTTGCTGCACAGAAAGAAGTTGAAAAAATTGATATAACTTCGAAGCTTAAATTAGAAGTGACCATCGAAAAGTATCCAGACAATGTACAAGAAGCTACATTTGCTGTTACTGCTCTACCTCCAACACAAGTTCGCGTTAAACGACTTTTTCTGCTCTTCGCATTATAAAATCAGAACTAGGAAGAAAAATAAAGGAAGACCTGGCAGATGCTATTCTATTTTTAAGAATTAATTCATTTGATAAGTAGATGACACTAGATGTAAGCTCATGTAACTAAGTAATGTAGCAGTTTATATATATATATATATATATATATATATATATATATATATATATATATATATATATATATATATATATATATATATATATATATATATATATATATATATATATATATATATATATATATATATATATATATATATATATATATATATGTATAATATATGTGTATATATATATAACTAATATATATATATATATATATATATAATACTATATATATATATATCTCCTACTGCTCTTATATATATATATATATATATATATATAATAATATATACATACATATATATATAATATATATATATATATATATATACAATGCCGTAGACGGGGGGTTCAACTCACTCCCAAAATTATTTAAGTTATCAAAATTTTTGGATGGCTTAAGTCTCCTAATTTTAATTTTTAATGATAATAAAAATAGTAGTTAATCAAAGCAAATTAAGAGTATATATTTTATTAATAGAATGAGGAAACATTTGTAGTTGGTGAAGATTTCTTAGTTTAAGTGGCTTGTTGTTTCCAAATATATATATATATATATATATATATATATACATATATATATATCTTATATATATATATATATATATATATATATATATATATATAATAATAATAATAATAACATATATATATATATATATATATATAAATATATATATATATTTATATATATATATATATATATATATATATATATAAATATATATATATATATATATATATATATATATATATATATATATATATAAATATTTAACTTTATCTAAATATATATCACTCTTTATCTTATATATATATATATATATATAATATATATATATATATATATATATATATATATATATATATATATTTAGTGATAGAGATTTTGTGGTTTTTTCTGTTCTTTTAATTTTTCAACCACCGCGCGGTTGCGGTTGCGGTTGCGGTTCTTAAATTTTCAACAACCGCGGTTGCGGGTTGAACAATAAAAACAAAATTTAACATTGCTTTGTTTACTACTACTACCTCCCTACTACTACTACTACTACTACTACTACTACTACTACTACTACTACTACTACTACTACTACTACTACTAATAATAATAATAATAATAATAATAATAATAATAATAATAATAATAATAATAATAATAATAATAATTAAATTATTATTATTATTATTATTATTATTATTATTATTATTAATGTGTATGTGTAATATTATTAGTATTATTATGTGAGTATTATTATTATTATTATTATTATTATTATTACCTTGAATATTACTAAATTTCACATCTTTTAATGTGGAATTTAGCCTCTGTTTGCAAGAGTTACCAGGGTGTGGTGAGGATATATATATATATATATATATATATATATATATATATATATATATATATATATATATATATATATATATATATATATATATATATATATATATATATATATATATATATATATATATATATATATATATATATATATATATATATATATATATATCACCATCACCATCACCACCTTCTCTCTCCCCAAGACTGGGGGTAAGGTGCTCAACATGCACCGGGAACAGAAAAGTAGTAGAAGAATATGACGCAAATCGAAAAGAAAGCCCAGCCTTACCACCCCCTTTATACCTTTTAGTGAGAACTCGTCGCATTTAGAAAATTCACCCTAGAGCTTCACGGGACCACGACGGACCCTCACTATGGCATCTCGTCA
>JABUQX010110922.1:60000-62500 GCA_015478945.1 Trachelipus rathkii
TACACAGCTGTAAGAACTTGGATTCAAATCAATCATTGGTAGAAACGAGGTTACTGTTATACCACTGTGTTTACCTTCTACAGCACAGCAGTTTGCATGTATCCTAACCATCCTGGGTGAGGTATTTTTAATAACTTACTGGTACTCCAAAGAACATCGAGGAGATTACTTTTAATTGGTTCATAGAATAAACTTTGAAATTTCATTTTATTCATGGCTCTTGAGCTAGGGGACTGAATATAGTGGAGGGGTATTTTTGCTTTCTTTATAATGTCATGTGCTAGAGGGCGGGATTTGAGTAATTTTATTTTGTCTGTGAGCAATAAATAGATGTTAGAAGATGCTCCTGATGCGCACATTATAACTCCCATCCAATGAAAGGTGTTATGGCCATCTATTGTTGCAATATTATGGTCGACATTGTCGGCGACCCATTGAGAGAAGTGGCATGATGGTACAAAGTTTTGGTTACTTTCATCCATTACGGAAGAATGTATGTATTTCTCCACTTCATTATAAGACACACTGAATCCAATGCTGCAAAGTTCATCAGTTATGGAACGAGACCCAAAATCTCTGTGAATCTGTATGCCTACAGCAAGAGGAATTGGGCATATCAGAGAACGAGGCCTGCAAGCTTGCATTACAGCCTGACCTATCGAAACCTGCTTCAGATCATTGAGTTTGCCACCGATTAGGATATCCATAAAAGTTAGCAAAACAGGGTGTAAATATGTCTTGTTTTTTTCAACGAATGCAATATCTGATGCACTGTGATAAAAGTCCCTATTTTTGAACCATAAATTTATTTCAGTTCTGATCAGTTTTGCTGCAGACTCGATTAATCTAAATTTTTCTTCATCAGGGTCATCAAGTCTTTTTAGTTTGTGATAGTCCAAGATTATGTTTGATACAGTTTTTCCAAATGTTATCATGTTACATTTCCCATCTGTGCCTGATATTATGATGTTGTCACCAAACCAGTCTTGCAATTTTTTCTTCAAATGTCTAGAAGTGTAAGGCTCACTTCCCTCTGGTAAAAAACTACGCATTTTTTCCACTAAGTCACTGACAGATATTGGCTCTTGACAGTTTTCTTGTAACCACTCACATGTCTTTACCAAAGCATCAGAACTATCAGTGTCAACCGGACGGCCTACTGATGTGGGCAATCCTCCACTGCCATCAGGAGTTTACTTCACAGGAATGGGTTTGCCGCTCCTAAAATTGATACTGCACACTTGGTGATATCGAGCTTCTGCAGCAGGTAAATCTATGACTGAAAGCATCCTCGCGTGTACATTTGCTGCCCATAAATCACTTCTAGTACTGCATACTTTCAAAATTGTCTCGCGAAACTGGAAAGTACGCACAGGAATGACTGCCATTTTTTTACGCTTTTCATAATCCGTAATAATCTGCCTACAAAACAAACAATTCTCTTTGAAATTGAACGATCCAACACTTCCTCGTAGCGTTCTCGAGCTGGTCGAAGGAATATCATCTTGCGATGTTTTCAGTTTTATATCACTTTTAATTTCGATAGGATTGACGTACACACCTCGACATTCTGTATGTACTTTAAGAGCACCAGTGGGCATGAGATTGAAGAATTCATGAATTTTACCATCTCTTTGTTTGCTTGCGTTGATAATTCCCGTCAAGCCTTTTGCTGTTAATGCGACATAGGGAGTATCGTCACAAAGCACATTGGAACACAAAAAGCAGGTTTCTTCTTCCATTTTTCTTATGATTATTTCTTCACTCAAAACAAAGATTACCAACCTGAAACAGATAATAAAGAAAATCAAAATTAGTCTCGCAGCATCAGGTAAAAGTGTAATGTAATGTAGCATAATTTAAGCATTTAAAGTGAAAATACAGGGTCATGTTGGTTTAATATTTTTTTATCATTTTCCCCCCTGCTTCATCTTGGTAAATATTTTACTTTTAAAAACCAATATCATATTCTTTTTCAGCATAAAATTTCCTGGAATTTGATACCACATTTGATTTTTTATGAATTTTAAAAAAAAAAAATTCATGTTTTTTCAAGATGACAACCAAAAAAACGCATTTTGCGTGACAGTACGAATGTATATTTTTAGTATGTTGATTAGGAGCGTATTACATATCATTTACAACAGGAATCATTTTTGTTGCTATTTGTTCCACCTCTAACACTATTTCTATTGCACTAAAAGCTGACTGTAAGTTGGACTTGTAGTAGAGAGGGAAGGGAGATGTGAACAAAGGGAAATGTGCTCTCCTACATTCAGCAGTTGTTAGTGATTATTATTTATGTGTTTAACAGTTTGATGTGAAGTTTATTCAAATTTTGGAAAATTTCTTGAGTTTTTAAAAAATTAAAGCTTGGTAGCCAACCCTAAAACATATTTTTAAAATTTGGAATTTTTAAAGAAGTATATTTTTTAGGCCATAAAAACAAAATTGGAGGGTGCCCCATCATGATTTCAAAAAAAAAATTATTTTAAAGGAC
>JABUQX010110922.1:65000-73165 GCA_015478945.1 Trachelipus rathkii
TTGTCACCGTCCAACTAACGCAGGGTGACAGAATTGTCACCCACGAGATATCGATTTTTCGTCTCGTCAGCGTGTATATTTTTTCCCGCTGAGTCCGGATTTAAATTTTTTTTAAGAAAACATTGTTTAAAATAAATTGATAATAAATAAATAAATAAATAAATAAAGGGAAACTGTGAAAATGACGGGTAAGGTCATTTTGACAGATGAGAGGGGGAAATAAAATTGATTGCCTTTAAGTCTTTTGTTCTTATCACCTGTTTCTATCTTATCTTTTATTATTATTATTATTATTATTATTATTATTATTATTATTATTATTATTATTATTATTATTATTATTATTATTATTATTATATATATATATATATATATATATATATATATATATATATATATATATATATATATATATATATATATATATATACTATATATATATATATATATATATATATATATATCAGGCTTGGGTTCAAGTACATTTTTTTAAGTACAAGTACAAGTACAAGTACTCTAGAATTGTTCAAGTACAAGTACAAGTACAAGTACTCTAGAATTTGTTCAAGTACAAGTACAAGTACAAGTACAAGTACAGAAGTACATGGTATCAAAGTACAAGAAGTACAAATACGAATACTGAAAACTTTAAATATATATAAATAAATATAAATATAAATATATTTTATAAAAAAATACATATATATATATATATATATATATATATATATATATATATATATATATATATATATATATATCATCATCATCATCATCATCATCATCATCATCATCATCATCATCATCACATCATCATCATCATCATCATCACCTATCTTTCTCTCCCAAGACTGGAGGTAACGTGCATAACATACGCTGGAAACAGAATAGTAGTAGAAGAATATGAAACAGAGTAGAAAGAGAAGGCCTGCCTTTCCGCCCCCTTTATACCAATTGGTGAGAACACGTCGCAGTCAGAAAAATCCACCCTAGAGCTTCACGGGACACGATGGAGACCCTTGCTATGGCATCTCGTCAATGTGAGGTTCATGCCTTGGGCCCAGGTGAGCTACAACCATACCTCCTCACAAAACCCTGCCATTCCCTCCTGCACCATTCTTCTCACCTCTGCCAAACTCAAATTTCTCTCCTCCAGGCTTTCCTTTTCTGACTCAATCCATAATTTCTTCTGTCTCCCATCCGGTCGATTCCCAACACACTCACCACTATACATCCGTTTAACAGACCGACTATCATCCATCCTTTCCACATGACCAAACCATCTCAACGTACTTTCATTTATTCTCTCATTTACCCCATTCTCCACAAACAACTCTCTAACACGTTCATTCCTCATTTTATCATTTCTTTTCACACCTAACACGCCACTAAGATTGTCCATCTGAACACATTGTACTTTAGATCCATACCTCTTTTTCCAGACAATAGGGCCCACTACTATACATTAACTGGTTGCAACATACCTTCATGCAAGACCCTAGCACTCAGACTTAGTCCCTTTACATCCATAACGATTTAATTGCACCAATACACTTGGTGCTTATTCTGGCACCCTACGCTCTGCATCATCGCTCCCCTTTTCATTCAGAGAGGGATGTTAAAAGATCAGTTAGCAGAAGAACAACCATAACCTTACTCTTATCTACGTTTACTTTCAAACCCCCTTTTACACACCTACCAAATCTCTCAATCCTCTCAAAATCCTTTCCAGATTCGTCACACAAACCAAATCATCCTCATATAATAGGTAGGGAACCCTCCACTCTCTTCCATTCTCCATCATTCTAACACTATTCCTTGTCACCTCTACCTCTAATTCTTTCATAATCTCATCCATATACAGATTGGATCGCCAAGGAGACATAGCACATCCCTGTCTCACTCCGCTATTAATATTAAACCAATCACTTTCGACTCTACAATTTATTCTTACACGCTTCACTATCATCATACTTACTTGATTTCATTCAAAAGCTTACCACCAAGACCATATCACTAACACCCGCCATAGAGCTTCCTATTAATCATATTATACACCTGTTGCAAATCTATAAATCCTAAATACAATTTATTCTTCTCCTCCCTCATTATCCCAATCATTTGTTTCAATGTATGGATTTGATCCACACATCCTCTACACTTCTAAACGCACCTTGTTCTTCCCTAAATCAGTTCTTCAGTCATTCGACGCACTCTTTCGACCAAAATACCAGAATTTATCTTCCCTACAACACTCAATAAACTAATTACCCTATAATACTTACAGTTACCATATCCCCCTTACCCTTATATAAGGGTACTAATATTGCTCTCCTTCAATCCCCTCAGAATCTATAATCCATAAACGCTTTGTTATACAACTTAAATCAATCAATCACTATCTCTTAATATATATATATATATATATATATATATATATATATATATATACTCATATATATATGTATATATATATATATATATATATATATATATATATATATATATATATATATATATATATATATATATATATATATATATATATATATATATATATATATAATATGGCTTTGTGCGGTGAATCTGAAGAGAGTTTGAGAGGATTGGTAGAGAGATTTGGCAGGGTGTGTAAAAGGATGGGTTTGAAAGTAAACGTAGATAAGAGTAAGGTTATGGTTGTGAGTGAGGACAGTCCTCGGTGTGAAGTTATGCTAGATGGTGAGCAGCTGGAACAAGTGACTGAGTTTAAATATTTAGGATATGCTGGACATATATGTTGGACGGGAACGGATGATACCGGAAGTAGTAGGAAAGTGTGGTGCAGGAAGATGGCTGATGCAATTAAATCATGGTGTTTGGAAAGAGACTAGAACTCTTGGGTGTGCTAGGGTCTGATGTGTGGGACTGTTGTTACTATGTTAATGTATAGTAGTGGCTTATGGTCTGGAATAAGAGGTATAGATCTAAAACTGTACAATGTGTTCAGATGGACAATCTTAGGGGTGTTAGGTGTGAGAAGAATTGATAAAATGAGGAATGAACGTATTACAGAGTTGTATGGTGTGAAAAAAGGGATAAATGAAAATGAGATGTTTGGTCATGTTGAAAGAATGGATGATAGTCGGTTGGTTAATCAGATGTTTAGTGGTGAGGTGTGTTTGGGAATCAAAAACCTAAGAAGAAGAAGTGGATTGAGTCAGCAAAGAATGTCTGGAGGAGTGAAATGAGAGTTTGGCTAGGCCGAGAAGAAAGGTGAATAATAGGGTGAATGGCGGGTTTTGTGAGGGTGTATGGTTAGCCCTGGGCCAGGGGATGGCTCCCGACGGCGAAATGCCATAGTGAGTGTCCCACGTGGTCCGTTGAAGCTCTAGGGTGGATTTTCTGAC
The DNA here is from genome assembly GCA_015478945.1 of Trachelipus rathkii. Taxonomy (NCBI): domain Eukaryota; kingdom Metazoa; phylum Arthropoda; class Malacostraca; order Isopoda; family Trachelipodidae; genus Trachelipus; species Trachelipus rathkii. The sequence goes on from JABUQX010110922.1 coordinate 68,390, forward strand.
TGCGGCGAGTTCTCACTAATAGGTATAAAGGGGAGGTAAGGCTGGGCTTTCTTTTCGACTTGTGTCATATTCTTCTACTACTTTTCTGTTTCCTATGCATGTTACGCACCTTACCCCCAGTCTTGGGGAAAAAAGGTGGTTGATGATATGACGACCGGTGGTTAATTTTCCTTGCGATCGTCTTTGTGGTGCAATTGTGGGTGAATTTAAAGCATACTCATTTCTTCCATTTATTATACAAAAATCTATAACAGTATTGAAACGGTAACTGCAACAAGAAAAAGAGGTGGCAATTACTATACATAATATAAAAACACACAAAATAATAGCAAATAAAATAATAACACATTTTAATACCTTTAATTCACTCTTACACCCACAACGATTTGAACGAGACTAATATCCTAGATAAATCCAGCTGGGCGCATGAATGTACCCGTGCGTAGAGCCAGGCTGCACTTTTTTTTGTGGATCGCTTATATGGCTCTCCCAAAAGTGTTATGTTTTTGTGAAAATGATGATTAAGTGAAGGCTCCTCGGTAGGGACTTCCCTGTTCTCCGGCAAAAATGGTCTGTCCAAAGATGATTGCAAGCTCTTCCCTTTTCTGTTATCCTCCAATTCGTGGTTTCCCGGGTATTTTTCGGGTGGTCGGAATTGGACATCTTGAATTATATTTGCCTTAATCGTAATTGCTGACCATTGTGAAACGTGGTAGAGGTTATGTGGTTCCATTCCTTTCACTTTAGATAGAGTATATTCCTTTGAGTGTCTTCCAAATTTCTCCTCCGATTCTGGTGGATTTTCCTTCCACTGTTTCCAGCGACTTTGAAGTTTCCATAAAAAGGTGTTCTCTAAATATGCTTGCTCTTTGCTTAGCAATTGTATTGTCTTCTTGCTATCTAAGGGAGAGGGAGGTACGAATTCGTTTAGTGCTCCTTCCACAGCCAAGTTGTTTTCTTCCTGAAGACAAACTTCTCTTTGTTTAATTGCTTTTAATGTTTCGCTTCCTGGTTCTTCTTCAGTGTGGCCCTTTTCTATCAGAGCTTCCATGAGTGAAGTGTAGTCTTATTTGTATGAATAGTTTCCTTGGGATTCTGTATTTAAAGAGGATTGCGGGGATTACCAAGTCTTTGTTGGGGGATTGTTCGGCTTGAGATCCTAGAAGTGGCACCTCGTAATGTCCATTAGTTCCCCGTATCATTCCTTCATGCACCGAGCTGAGAAACTTCATATTTGCGTTTTCTTAGGAGAATGGTACCTTCGTGCTAGTCTTTACGAAATAGCCTTCTAGTATTTTTAAACCTTCTTCTTTGGAATGTGTTCGAAATGACACCACTGCATGAACGCTTGCTGCTTTGGGCTCCTTATCGTCTGTGTCACTTGAGGCTTCTGTTTTCCCTATAATTTCTTATCCAAGTCTAGTTTGATATCCGAACGGATGACCTTTCTTTCCAGGAATGACATTCAAGGGTTCTAATGTTTCTGCACAATCTAAGTCAATCGAGACTTTGACACTTAGCGATGGAATATCCGGCTTTAGCTCGTTACATAAACCTCGAAAGTGTTCGTAATTTTCCGCTACTTCAGGACATGGTTCTGTCATCCTTTCTGCTGCAATATCATCTCGGATGTATATGGCTCCTAGGTGAATCTTTTCTTCTGCTTGTAAGCCTTGTATGACAAGATTTTCGCAATTTAACGACTCGGTATGTTCTGTGCCAGATATAGTCTTAATACTTAAATCCACCTTGTTTCCACTAAATCCAAGCCTCTCAGACAAAGATGTTTTCATAAATGATGTGTTTGATTGGTGATCCAACATTGCGTAAGTAAGTATTCGGTGTGTAGGGGAGCTGGGACTGTGAATCCAAACAGGCAATATTAAGGACTGTGTTTTGTTATAAATTTTTCCTTCCTTCGCCCTAATGCGGTTGCTTATTACTTTTGGGTTTACTTTATCTCTTTCTTCGTACAAGGGTGTGTGATAGTTTCTTTCTTCATGTAGGAGTGTGTGGTGGTTTCCTTTGAAATTTCTGCAACGGTTAGGGTTTCTGCAATCCTTCACCATGTGATTTTGACGTAAGCAATTGATGCATAGCTTCCTTTCCCTGGTTATTTCTCGTCTTTGTGAAACTGATAGATTTACAAATTTCGGGCAGTTGTAGACATAATGATCTTCGTTGCAATAGGTGCAAGCCTGTCTTCTCATGTATGCTTCTGATACTGCGTTAGTTGCAAAACATCTTGCCTTTCTTACGTATTCCTCTTCTCTTGCGCCTTTGCTTCTAAGGGATTGGTCGAAACGGTCTGCTTGTATGGTTGGAGATGCAAAGCTTGCTAACCTGGCTTGTTCATGAATGAATTTAGAGAATTGTCGACAGTCTTTGGAAGTATTTAGGCGGCCTGTTATTCTAGGTGCGTTTTCGGCGAATATTAAAGGCCAGCTTGTTCCACTCGTTGTCAAATAGTTTGCGTAAGTTTCCTCAACAGCGATCCTATTACGTCTTGAGGCGTAAAACAAAAGAATAATTTTCTTAGATTCCGTGTGGTTCTTTTTACATAGTTTCCACCATTTTTTTTTTCAAGAACACTCTGCAAGGCCGCTCAGTTGGCTGGTCGTATCGCGCGGAGTCTAAGGCTGCACCCATCTCTCTTTCCTTGTCTTTTCATGTGCTTAACAAGATGATAAACGTTCCCAAAGCACCCTTCTACGCTCTTCCTTGCCTTCTTTCAATATGCGTTTTTAACAGAATATCTTGTAAATATATTGCATTCACACTAATTCCTGGGTTTGGGTTCTGTTTTAATAGCTGGATGCTCTATGATAATAAAGGAGCTTTGTCTCTTCTCTTTTACTGAACTTTTTTGAACCATGACCTGAAAACTCGTTTTCCCAAGTTAAAATTGAGTGGATTTCCGTCGAGACGTTAAACGGTTTCCGGCCTTGTGAAGAGACGGGTGTATCTAAATATGTTTTAAGCCCGAAGACGAATTCTGAAGCCTGGAGCGATCTTGGCGAATGTGTTTTGGCAGACGTTGGATCAAGATACTATTAGAACGCATCTTTCTGGTTCCTTTCTTTCAATCCACCGCTTCCTTCGGTTGTCGTGGCTTAACTGGCGTCTTCTTTATTTACTTCAGGTTGTATTCCTTTGCTCTCGGCCTTTCGGGATTCGAGGTATCGGAACCCTTTCGAGCCCGAACTTCCAATGTTTCCTTCCTGCTTCCCGTTTTTAACGTTTTGGTCCTTATGTCACTTCTCTCTTTGTTTGATGGGGCGCTGGCCGCTATTCCCTTTGGTCTGTTTCAGCTGGTCCTGATGCATGGCTACCTTTAACCCCTTGAGCTCGTTCGACCCATGGTCTCCACGGCTTCTTCCTCCATTTGTGCTTCTTCGTTATAACTCCAAGGTTTCCACATTTGAGTTAACCTTCTAAAATCATGTTAATGCAATTTGATTTGGAACTTTCCACATCGTTTAAATACTTAGTAGCCTTGTCTAGCGTTTTCGCTTCTCGCATTTCATTCGTGTGGACGCAAAAATAACCTATGAATTCTGAATTTTCATTCCATTGCAAAGCGCTCAAACCATGAACTTAAACTTGATTAGATGTTTCGATAGGAGCTTTATTTATGTGCTTTAAGTATGTTCAAACGCGCCCCGTTCAACGATAAATTGGTCGGGATTTTTTTTTTTTTCATACCTAACCAAATTTACAAGCCGGGATATCTTTTCATTTACTGTCACCTCCTTTTTTGCTCCCCATTTGTCTCATTCCAGCGGCCTATCTTTTTTCACAATCTGGCCTTGACCTTGGCTTTCGCTACTCCCATACACGAAGGTATTATAAATAACGTAAGTGTATGTTGTGGTTGTGCCAGTGCTTAAGTGCAAAAAATAAAGGAGTGATGTGCGTTTAGAATGCTTAAAGACGTGCTATAAAAGATTACTTTAAAGGCCCCTTTTGCTTACAACGATAAACATCAAGTTAAGGTTCGGCATTATAACATAATCATAAATTTTCCTGTTGATACGGAGTTAAAAGAAGAATTTATTGCATATTTAAATTTTTATTTATGGGAAACTATTTTCAGTGGGTTTTTGAAATTAGGAATTGTTGGAATTTGGTGGCAGATATTTGAAATCTGTATTACCTTATTTTAGATAATAGACATAAATCGAATGTGGGTACATGGTTTTTCTTTATGTGAAAATACAAAACAATTCTAAAGCTACTTCTTTGTCTATATTGGGTGCAAATCGAATGAAAACTAAGAAAATTACGACAATTTCTGCAGTCAAAACTCGATTTCAAAATTGAAGCTTGTGACTCCATACTTGTTGATAAAAATAATAATAATAATATAAATATAATAATATAATAATATAATAATAATAATAATAAATCAATAATAATAATATAATGAGAAGTTTTTAAAATTAGATGGAAGTGAAGATGAATTCAAGCTTTGATTATAATTATAATCAAAGTTTAAATTCAATCTTCCACTTCATATCTTAATTATTAAAACTCTCTATTATTAATGACACAATGTTAAATATGTCTCTCGCTCTTTTAAATTATAATTTAAAAAGAGGAGATACTTTATAGTACTTTTAGAAGTTAAAATGTGATTAATATTTTAATTAATGATGCAGAATTAATAAATCTAGCAAAGTAGATTTTATTCATATATAGAAGATATGCTAATTTTTTTTGCATCACTTTCAATAGATTATTATTATTATTATTATTATTATTATTATTATTATT
>JABUQX010110923.1:0-7500 GCA_015478945.1 Trachelipus rathkii
CCCCCTTACAACACCTCGCCATTCTCTCCTATCATGCACCTTCTTCTCGCCTCTGCAAACTCACATTCCTCTCCTGCAAACATTCCCTTTACTGACTCAATCCACTTTTTTCTTCGGTCTCCCAGACCGGTCGGTTCCCAACACACTTTACCAACTATACATCCGTTAACCCACCGAGTTATCATTCATTGGAGGCCTTTCCACATGACCAAACCAATCTCAACGTACTTTCATTTATTCTCTCATTTTCCCCTTTCGTCACACCACACAACTTCCTTAAAATGTTTATTCCTCATTTTATCAATTCTCTCACACCCTAGCACGCCCCTAAGATCTGTGTGTGTATAATATAATATAGGTATTATATATAATATATATATATATATATATATATATAGTAGTATATATATATAGTATATATATATATATATATATATATATATATATATATATATATTAATATAATTATTATTATATATAGTTTTTTTATATATAATATATATATTTATAATATATATATTATAATATATATAATTATATGATATATATAATATATATATATATATATATATATAAGTATATACTATATATATATATATATATATATATTCTTACCGAATCTTTTTTAGGTGACGCCTTCGAATCAGATTTAGGACTCTTTGCAGCAGGCTGAGGAATGATTGTAATTTCATCATTAATTTTGAGAGGGGTCTCAGATCCTGCAAAAAATGAAAAGATAATACGTAAAATCTTTCTTCCATAAGGCAAATGTAATGAAAAGACGGCAACATGATTATAGAAATTGTAAAGGAATATTAAAGTTCTAAAAAAAAAAAAAAATTTCATACAAAATAAAGGAAGGCTAAAAAGTATTTTAAAAAATGTAATTATTTTTTTTTTTCAAAAGAAATCACCAGTTCGAACCCTACACTTGACGATATGCCATAGTGAGGGTCCGTCGCGGTCCCTTGAAACTCTAGGGTGGATTTTCTGACAGCGACGAGTTCTCATTAATATGTATTGAGGGGGTGGTAAGGCTGGGTTTTCTTTTCAACTTGTGTCATATTCTTCTACTACTTTTCTTTTCCGATGCTTGTCACGCACCTTACCCCAGTCTTGGGGAAAAAGAAGATGAAGATAATATATATATATATATATATATATATATAATATATATATATATATATATATATATATATATACTATATATATATATATATATATATATATATATATATATATATATATATATATATATATATATATATATAATCTTCCTTCTTTTTCCCCCAAGACTGGAAGTAAGGTGCGTGAAATGCATCGGAAAAAAAAGTATTAGAAGAATATGACACAAGTCGAAAAGAAAGCCCAGCCTTACCCACCCCCTTACCATCTATTAGTGAGAACACGTCGCAGTCAGAAAATCCACCCTAAAGCTTCATGGGGCCGCGACGGACTCCGCACTAAGGCATATCGTCAAGTGCAGGGTTCATCCCCTGGCCCAGGTGGGGCCACAACCATACCCTCAAAACCCCGCCATTCACTCCTATTATGCACCTTTATTCTCGCCTCTGCCAAACTCAGATTTCTCTCATCCAGACATTCCTTTACTGACTCAATCCACTTTTTTTTCAGTCTCCCAGCGGGTCAATTCCCAACACACTCACCACTATACATCCGCTTAACCAACCGACTATCATTCATCCTTTCCACATGATCAAACTATCTCAACATACTTTCATTTATTCTCTCATTTACCCCTTTCTTCATACCACATAACTCCTAATAAGTTTCATTCCTCATTTTATCATTCTTCTCACACCTAACACGCCCCTAAGATTGTCCATCTGAACACATTTGATCTTTAGATCTATACCTCTTATTCCAGAAAATAGTCTCAATACTATACATTTAAACACAGTACACAACATACCCTCATGTAAGAACGCCTAGCACACTCAAGACTTAGTCCCTTTACCTCCACCAACGATTAATTGAACGCAGCCACTTCCTGCATTCACAACTTTCCTACTACACTCTGCTCATCCGTTCCCTTTTCATTCCACAATTATCCTAAATATTTTAAACTCAGACACTTGTCCCAGCTGCTCAAACATCTAACATAATTCCTACCGAGGACTGTCCAACACTCGGCAACCATAACCTTTACTCCTTATCTACGTTTACTTTCAAACGCCTCCTTTTACACACCCTACTAAATCTCTCTACAATCTCTCAAACCTCTCATCAGATTCAACACCAAAAAAACAAATCATGCCGCTATAATAGGTAAGGCGGCACGCCTCCACTCACCTCGCATTCTCCATGCATTTGACAACCATGTTTCCTGACACCGCCAGTCTCTAATTCCTTTTATAACCAAATCCATATACAAATTTGACTAACCAAGGAGACATAACACATCCCTGCCTCACTCCGATTTTAATATTAAACCAATCACTTTTGACACCATTTTATTCTTACAACACACGCTTTACTTTCGTCATACATACTTTTGATTTCAATCTCAGAAGCCTACCCCAACACCATATATTTTACTAAACACCGTGCCATAGAGCCTCCCCCTATTAATCTATCATACGTCTGTTGCAAATCCATAAAACCTAAATACAATTTATTCTTTTTTCTCCCCTCATTTTCTCAATCATTTTGTTTTCAATGTAAGATTTGATCCACACAATCCTCCTACCTCCACTCCTGAACGCCCTTGTTTCCTTCAACAATTCAGTCTTCAGTCACTCGTAACGCAACTCTTTCGACCATAATACCAGCATACTTCCCTACAACACTCATAAACTTATTCCCTTATAATTTCTAACAGTTCCCCCTTTTTCTCCCCTTACCCTTATAATAAGGTGTACTATTACCGCGCTCCTCCTCCAATCCTTGGAACTCCACCATCCATAAACGCTTTATTACACAACTTCTAAATCCAATCAATCACGCATCTCGCCTCCGTTCTTTGATCATTTGCACCAGTAATTTCATCTATAGCCTGCGATTTATACGCATTCCTTCACTTTCTCACTCTAACCCATTTACCGCTCCTCCTTACTAATAACCTCATCCCCAAAATACCTATTCCTTCTTTGCACCATCAAACCCATTATTTATTATTATTATTATTATTATCTAAATTTAAAACTTAAAAGGAAGCTTAATTAATCTGTGACTTCTCTATTAGTACCTGTGACAGGTTTTTTGGCAGGAACTGAGGAGGAGCTCGATGTGGTCGAGTTTCCACCACTTTCGTTGCTTCTTTTGTTTTTATTCACGACGGAGTGGGCCAGAGTAAACGTGGTTCTCGAAGATCTATACATGTTAAAGGTGGCAGTGCAACAGTACATTTGTATGACAAATGGGCTGGCTTAAGTGTCATTTTGTGATCTCTACTAACATGGTTTCAAAATTTCCACTGGAATACACCTATAGTAAAATATATATAATATATATATATATATATAATATATATATATATATATATATATATATTATATTATAATATATATATATATATATATATATATATATAATATATAATATATTATATATATATATATATTATATATATATATATATATATATTATATATATATATTATACTTATATAATACTATGTATAAATAAAACTGTTTAATTTTGGAAAAAATAGAGATTTTATGTAAAAAATAATTTTAAAAAAGCACATTATCTATTATAATTTGCAATAAAAAATAGAATATACTAAAGATATTTCAATAAATAATAGTTGAAAACATTTTCCTTACCTTTCCAACAGTGTATTGGACAGCCCGACCAGCGTCTTTGCCTTTATTTGCCTGCTTCTTTGGCCATTGAAGAAGTAACTAAACCGATGAGTTCCTAATAGATGTTCCTCTCCAAGCCCTGAAGATAAAAGTATTTCTTAAGCTAACGATAAGTACAAAACCCTTCCTGTTTAACAATTTGCTACAAAACGTATTACCGCAAAATCAAACACATTTCGCAACAAAAAGATGTTAAAATGAGTCTTATTGTATAGAGAAAGCAGAGAAAATTCCTAACGGACCTCTCTGAGCAAGCTTAAAGAGACTTACTGATCTTGAAGAACCTATGTTGACACGTGGTCTGGCAATTCAGGAGGTGGTTCGGTTGTAATCATTTTGGGGTGGAATTTTACTTATGAATGAGGTTCATATGATTCCGAAGCTGTTCCAAATCCTGAAATGCATTCAAGAAAGATAAAACAAGGGATTATTTTATATATATATATATATATATGATATATATATATATAGTAGTATATATATATATAGTATATATATATATTATATAATTATTATATATAATATATATAGTATATATATACTAGTATATACTCCCACCTTCTCTCCTCAAGACTGGGGGTTAGGTGCGCGACATGCACCGAAAACAGAAAAGTAGTAGAAAAATATGACACAAGTCGAAAAGAAAGCCCAGCCTTACCGCCCCCTTTATACCTTTTAGTGAGAACTCCTCGCAGTCAGAAAATCAACCCTAGAGCTTCACGGCACCGCGACGGACCCAACTATGGCATCTCGCAATGTGGGGTTCATCCCCTTGGCGCAGGTGGGCACAACCATAAGCCCTTTAAACAAAACGCCGGCCATTCACTCCCATTAACTGCACTTTTCTTCTAGCCTCTGCCAAACTCATTCTCTCCTCCAGGCATTCCTTTACTGACTCAATTCACTTTCCATCCAACATTTAGCATAAATATTTAAACAGATACTTGTTCCAATTGCTCACCATCCATATGATTTCACACTGCGGACTGTCCTCGCTTACTACCATACCTACTTTTATCTTAAATTTCAAACTCATCCTTTTACCACCCGTTCTAACAATCATCTGAAACTTTCCTTCAAGATTCACCAGCATCAAAATAAATTATCCATACAATTGGCAGGACACCCTCAATTCTCCGCAGTCCAAACAACTTCCCCCTACCTCTATTGTTTTCATCATGCCGTCCATATGCATTCAAAATTAAACAGCCAATGGAGACATAACACATCCCTGCCTGACTCCACTATTAATATTAAACCATTCATACACACGTTTAACTATCGACATACCTACTTTTGATTCCATTCAAAAGCCTACCACCAACACCTGTCACAGAGTTTCCCTATTAATAGTATCATACGCCTGTTGCAAGTCCATAAAACCTAAATACAATTTATTCTTCTCTCTTATTTTCCCAATCATTTGTTTCAATGTGAAGATTTGATCAACACATCCTCTACCACTTCTAATTGCACCTTGCTCTTTGCCAATCAGTGCCTCGGTTACTCGACGATCTCTTACAACCAAAGTACCAGCATATATATATCTTCTCTAGAACACTCAGTAAATAGTTCCTACGGTTCTCTTAGCTAGCTTACCATTATATAAGGGTACTATTACTGCTCTCCTCCAAACCTTCGGGACTATACTTTTCATAAACGCTTTGTTACACAACTTCCATATCCAGTTAATTACAATCTCGCCTTCATTCTTGATCATTTCACCAGTAATTCCATCTATATCTGCGGATTTACCATTCTTCAACTTTCTCACTCTACCCATTACTTCCTACCAAAAATACAAAATATATACATATACATACCTTAATATACCCATCACATATTTCACATATTACAAATGCTGGTCTCTGTGAATTTCCAGCTGAAGGAACGGTGGTAGCACCCGATTTATTTCCAGAAGACTGAGAACCTCCACGCGGCAACGGCGTAATCGAAATGCTTGGTTGCTGTGGTGCTTTTGTATTCCCAGATTTGTTTTGCACACTCTGATAAAAAAAAATCAAAATTACGTAACTCAAGAAATTATCTTCATTATTATTATTATAATTATTATTATTATTATTATTATTATTATTATTTTTATTATTATTATTAGGACTGACTTGAATAGTAATTGAAGAAGATGCAGCAAGTCCAGGAAGAAGACTTCCTGCAGAAGCGGCAGGTAATATTCGAGGTACACGACTTGACCCTCCTTGAGTTACCGACTGCCAAAATACAATAGTAATACTTATATAATATATATATATATATATATATATATATATATATATATATATAAGTATATTATATATATATATAGTATATATATATATATTATATATTATATATATACTATATATATATATATATATTATATAATAATATATATATATAATAATATAATATATATATATATATATATTTATACTATATATATATATATATTAGGCGTCTTATTACAAATGTAAGGGCTAATTATTTAAATATTTTTGAGTGAGTTAAATTTACTTTAAACATTTAAGTTTTAAAGTAAATTTAAACTTTTCATCAAAAATATTTAAATAATTAGCCCTTACTTTGTAATAAGACGCAATATATATATATATATATATATATATATTATATTATATATATATATATATATATATATATAATATATTATTAGTAATATATATATTATATATATATATAATATATATATATTAATATATATATATATATTGGCGTCTGTTATTACAAATGTAAAGGGGTAATTATTTAAATATTTTTGGGTAAATTTTAAATTTACTTTTAAACTTAAATGTTTTTACTTACCTTTCCCTGCTTATTTTTTAAATTAAATAAAACGAAGATATTATTATTATTTTCCATTTATTAATAAATTTAATCAACGAACTGAAAAAGGTAAGCAAGACTTTTATATCAATGAACTTCAAGTTAAGAGTAATTTTTAATGTACATCATAATATTTTCTTTTTTTTAAATAAAGAAATTTTAAATGATGCTGGTAAAATGAAGTTTGGCGGGCGCAAGACTTTGAAACTAGATAAATATCTAGAACGAATTAAAACTAGCTGCTAATCTGTAGCACATCTATTAACAGAATTAGAGGATCTTTGCGAGATGTTCAATTTCGATTCGAAAACCCCCATGGTTTAATTAATATTATTTCTTTATTGAAAAAGAGTTAAGGATTGTAAAAATTAAATTCTTTCTTTCTTTCCCACGTGATATAATACCTTTCAACTTTCTAAAAACTAAGAGGAATAACTGAAGGGTTGCCAAAGTTCCCAGCTACTAAATGGCGATATTGAAAATATTGTTCAGAAAATTCGTTAACTTAGAACAGACATTTTGAAGTCAATAAATTCAAAATTTAAGATAAAGAAAAAATACTATAGCTTTATATTTTTAAAGAGCTACATCTTCACAGTCCCTATGCATGAGCCATATTAATATATATATATATATATATATTATATATATATATATATATATATATATATATATTTTTATATATAAATAAAAATTATATATGTATATATATATATATATAATATATATTAAATATATATATAGTATATATATATATATATATATTCTTTCTTTCTTTCTTCACCTTCTTCTTTGCCCAAGATGGGGGTAAGGTGCTGTAAACATCGGAAAAGAA
>JABUQX010110923.1:12500-15000 GCA_015478945.1 Trachelipus rathkii
GAATCGTAATGGATACATGGAATGTCGAGACGGAATAAATGTTGAGGAGAGAGGTTATGGATGTATTTTAGAAAGGCAAATTTGATTGCTAGCTGTGACTGAAACAAAGATGGAAGGAAAACGGTGAAAATGAGTGGTGTGGTGTGAAATGTGTTTTGTGTTGGTGTGTGGAAAGGAATGAGAGGGGGTAGAAGGATTTGCAATTCTGTGAGTGAATTGTGTAGAGAGCTATGGTAGAATTTGTGTGTGTGTGTGAGTGCTAGAATTCCAAAGGTTAAATTTAAGTTTGAATAAGTAAAAAGTATGTGTGGTTTGTGACATATGGTTCATCTGAGAGTAATTTTGAAGAGTGCAATTTTCTGGGATAATCTGGATGATGTTTTGGATGGGGTGAGTTATGGGATTTTTAAGTTCATTTGCACATCTGGCCCACAGTCATTTTGGTCTTGGACTAGAATTTCACTAAGGATTTTTTTTACAGTTTTCACCACAACTCACGAGTCAGAGCCCTATTCAGGAGGGGGTTTGTAGTAAGCTTCAAAGTGCACCTCTAGCGCAAATTACGCATATGAGTGAGCACAGACGCAGGCTTTTAAAGTGCAGGAAGATTAATTCAAGCAGGAACATACAGGAAAGATGGAAAAGAATTCACACAGAACAGAGGTGGCGGGAAAAAAGGAAGCACCACACAGCGAGCTAGCTCTGGAGTTACCAATATCAAAACAAATATCAACACAGATACAGCACTGCTTTGGCTACGAGGGCGTCATAAAGGTGGTGTTACAGTGAATAGTTCCCTCGAGCACTTGGCCGCTGGGGGTGCCTATAGAATGATATAAGAAGCACCAAAAGAACAGTTTTATAAGCTTTTGGCCCTTTGACTCGACCCAATCCAAAAGCCCCGGGTGAGCCAGAGCCCCCCCCGCAAGATATGAGAACAGTACCTCCATTACAAGGCGGCTGGCGACCCTTGTATAGCTGGAGCAGCCGGGAGAGAAAAAAAAGTCTCGCAGGCTAAACAGAAACTCCCAGTTTTCTTGAGGCCGCCTGCAACGCGTTGTGACATATAGGTGGAGTGGTACATTTTTTTTTGTTTTAGTTGTCACCACCAATGTTTATATTGTCACAGGAGAGACGAGAGAACCGTCGAAGAGATAGGAAAGTTAGAATACGTTTTTAAGAGAAGGAGATTTTCAAGAAAGTTGGTTTTTTTAAAGAATGTAATTTCCGCAAGGTTGAGCAACCCAATCCGGAAATTCTATCCTAGATAAAAAATAGGAAAGATTAAGACAAGAGGCCATTCTAGAAGTAAAAGAGGAAGCAGACTGAAATTGAGTTGAAGACTGAAGGGTTTGAGTCATTGGTATATGGAGTGGATAGAAGTTAAGATGTGCAGGTGAGAAGATCATTAATGAAAAGTAGTAATAAAGTAGGAAGAATAAGACAGAACCCTGAGGAAACACCACTATTGACAAGAAACAAGAAGAAGTTCGCCCCAACAACAGCCGATATTTAGAGATTTGAACTAAAGCTAGACATAATTAAGCAAAGAGAAAGAGGAAATCCAAAGGAGGGGAGCTTGGAGAGCAGTGACGCGTGCCATATTCGGTCAAATGCTTTGGATATTGTCAAGCGCCACCACGCAGTCTCGCCCGTAGTTTCTCAATGGCGGAAAACCATAAATACGTTAAAAAGGAAAGTATTTCGCCAGAAGAACCTCGAGCGCTGAAAGCCGTACTGGCTATCGGAAAGAAGGAAATGAGTTTCCAGATAATCTAAGAAGTGAGAGTTGAGAAGGGTTTCAAGATCTTAGATAGATACAAGTGAGAGAGCTATAGCGCGATAGTTAGAGGGATCAGAGCGGCTTCTTTTTTTCTGAATGGTTGGACATGTGCGAGCTTCAAACACTGAGGGAAAGTGTGCTTGTATTGAGACATAGAGAGTATAGTTGAAAGAGGGGCGGGGATAGCACGGAAGCACACTCCCTCAAAACTTGGGGAGGAAATGCCATCTGGGCACCCGTCTTCCTATCCTTCATAGATTTCAGGGCCTATGCACCCCGATGCAAATGTTAAATCACAGGTAAAGGCGTAGGACACCTGAGAGGAGAAGGAGGCGGAAGAGATATACAGAATCGTCCAGGGTTGAGTTAGGGAAAATAGGAGGCCGAAGAGATTGGCCTTTACAGTTGAGAATTAAACAGAACCATAAGAGGAAGTGCGTTACTTCCTTGGTTTCCCTACTGACAAAATCTTTCTGGCTCTTGCCAAAGATAACTAGCAACTTTGTTAAATCTCCCTTCCCTCTCAATTTTCAGGTGTTAATTCTCCAACTGAGAAGGCCAACTCTTCGGCCTCCTATTTTCCACTAACTCAACCCTGGACGATTCTGGTATATCTCTCCTGCTCCTTCTCCTCTCAGGTGTCCCTATTCCTTTACCTGTGATTACATTTGATCGGGTGCCATAGGCCCCTGAAATCTATGAAGGGTAGGAAGACGG
>JABUQX010110923.1:25000-39270 GCA_015478945.1 Trachelipus rathkii
TAGTAAGCGAGGACAGTCCGCAGTGTGAAATCATATGGATGGTGAGCAATTGGAACAAGTATCTGTTTAAATGTTTATGCTAAATGTTGGATGGAAAGTGAATTGAGTCAGTAAAGGAATGCCTGGAGGAGAGAAATGAGTTTGGCAGAGGCTAGAAGAAAAGTGCATAATGGGAGTGAATGGCGGGGTTTTGTTAAAGGGTATGGTTGTGGCCCACCTGGGCCAAGGGATGAACCCCACATTGGCGAGATGCCATAGTTGGGTCCGTCGCGGTGCCGTGAAGCTCTAGGGTTGATTTTCTGACTGCGAGGAGTTCTCACTAAAAGGTATAAAGGGGGCGGTAAGGCTGGGCTTTCTTTTCGACTTGTGTCATATTTTTCTACTACTTTTCTGTTTTCGGTGCATGTCGCGCACCTAACCCCCAGTCTTGGGGAGAGAAGTTGGATGAATATATATATATATTATATATATATATATATATATATATAATATCTTTTTTTATATATATATTATATATATATATAATATATATATATATATATATATAATCCCTTGTTTTATCTTTCATTGAATGCATTTCAGGATTTGGAACAGCTTCGGAATCATATGAACCTCATTCATAAAGTTAAAATTCACCCCAAAATGATTTACAACCGACCACCTCTGAATTGCCAGAAGTGTCAACATAGGTTCTTCACAGATCAGGTAAGTCTCTTTAAGCTTCTCAGAGAGGTCCGTTTAGGATTTTCTCTGCTTTTCTCTATACAATAGACTATTTTAACATCTTTTTGTTGTGAAATGTTTTTGATTTTGGGTAATAGTTTTGTAACAATTGTTAAAAGGGAAGGGTTTTGTACTTTCGTTAGCTAAAGAAATACTTTTATCTCAGGGCCTGGAGAGACATCTATTAGGAACTCATGGTTTAGTTACTTCTTCAATGCAAGAAGCAGCAAATAAAGGCAAAGACGCTGGTCGGTGTCCAATATGTGGAAAGGTAAGGAAATGTTTTCACTATTATTTATTGAAATATTTTAGTTATCTCATTTTTTTATTGCAAATTATAATAGATAATGTTGCTTTTTTTAAAATTATTTTACCTAATAATATGAAATAATTGAGCAATTAAAAGTTTTTATTTATATATATATATATATATATATATATATTATATATTATATATATAGTATATATCTATATTATATATATATATATATATATATATTATATATATATTATATATTATATATATATATATATATATATATATATATATATTATATATTATATATATATATATATATATATATATATATATATATTTTACTATAGGTGTTCCAGTGGAAACTTTTGAACCATGTTAGTAGAGATCACAAAATGACACTTAAGCCAGCCCATTTGTCATACAAATGTACTGTTTGCACTGCCACCTTTAACATGTATAGACTCTTCGAGAACCACGTTTACTCTGCCCCACTCCGTCGTGAATAAAAACAAAGCACGAAAGTGGGTGGAAACTCGACGCACATCGAGCTCCTCCCTCAGTTCCTGCCAACCTGTCACAGGTACTAATAGAAGAAGTCACAGTTAATTAAGCTTCCTTTTAAGTTTTAATTTATGATAATAATAATAATAATAATAATAATAATGGGTTTGATGGTGCAAGAAGGAATAGGTATTTTGGGGATGAGGTTATTAGTAAGGAGGAGGTAATGGGTAGAGTGAGAAAGTTGAAGAATGGTAAATCTGCAGGTATAGATGAAATTACTGGTGAAATGATCAAGAACGGAGGCGAGATTGGTGATTGATTGGATTTAGAAGTTGTGTAATAAAGCGTTTATGGATGGTGGAGTTCCAAGGGATTGAGAGAGCGTAAAATAGTACCCTTATATTAAGGGTAGGGAGAAAAGGGGAACTGTAGAAAATTATAGGGAATAAGTTTATTGAGTTGTTGTAGGGAAGGTACATGCTGTATTTTGGTTCGAAAGAGTGCGTCGAGTGACTGAAGGACTGATTGGTGAAGAACAAGGTGCGTTTAGGAGTGGTAGAGGATGTGTGGATCAAATCTTTACATTGAAACAAATGATTGAGAAAATGAGGGAGAAGAAGAATAAATTGTATTTAGGTTTTATGGATTTGCAACAGACGTATGATAGGATTAATAGGGAGGCTCTATGGCAGGTGTTAGTGATATATGGTGTTGGTGGTAGGCTTCTGAATGGAATCAAAAGTATGTATGTCGATAGTGAAACAAGTGTAAAAATAAATGGAGTTGAAAGTGATTGGTTTAATATTAAAATCGGAGTGAGGCAGGGATGTGTTATGTCTCCTTGGTTATTCAATTTGTATATGGATTTGGTTATGAAAGAATTAGAGGTAGGGGTGGCAGGAAATGGTGTTAGAATGATGGAGAATGGAGGTGAGTGGAGGGTGCCCTACCTATTATAGGCGGATGATTTGTTTTTTTGTGTGGTGAATCTGATGAGAGTTTGAGAGGATTGGTAGAGAGATTTAGTAGGGTGTGTAAAAGAAGGGGTTTGAAAGTAAACGTAGATAAGAGTAAGGTTATGGTTGCGAGTGTGGACAGTCCTCGGTGTGAAGTTATGTTAGATGTTGAGCAGCTGGAACAAGTGTCTGAGTTTAAATATTTAGGATATATGTTGGATGAAAAGGGAACGGATGCAGAGTGTAGTAGGAAAGTTGTTTATGGCAGGAAGGTGGCTGGTTCAATTAAATCGTTGGTGGAGGTAAAGGGACTAAGTCTTGAGTGTGCTAGGGTCTTACATGAGGGTATGTTGTTACCTGTGTTAATGTATAGTATTGAGACTATTGTCTGGAATAAGAGGTATAGATCTAAAGATCAATGTGTTCAGATGGACAATCTTAGGGGCGTGTTAGGTGTGAGAAGAATTGATAAAATGAGGAATGAACTTATTAGAGAGTTATGTGGTATGAAGAAAGGGGTAAATGAGAGAATAAATGAAAGTATGTTGAGATAGTTTGATCATGTGGAAAGGATGAATGATAAGTCGTTGGTTAAGCGATTTATTAGTGGTGAGTGTGTTTTGGGAATGACCCGCTGCGAGACTGAAAAAAAGTGGATTGAGTCGGTAAGGAATGTCTGGATGAGAGAAATTTAGTTTGGCAGAGGCGAGAAATAAAGGTGCATAATAAGGAGTGAATTGCGGGTTTTGTGAGGGGGTATGATAGATGATGGGGGGATGACCTGCACTTGATCGATATGCCTTAAGTGCAGATCCGTCGCGGCCCATGAAGTTTAAGGGTGGATTTTCTGACTCGACGTGTTTCTCACTAAATAGGTGTAGAGGGGGTGTAAGGCTGGCTTTCTTTCGACTTAGATTCATATTCTTCTAATCTTTTTTTCCCGATGCCATTTCACGCACCTTACTATCGCAGTCTTGGGGAGAGAAAGAAGGAAGATTATATATATATATATATATATATATATTATATATATATATATATATATATTATATATTATATATATATATCTTATATTATATATATATAAATATTATATATATACTTTATATATATATATATATTATCTTCATCTTCCTCTTTTCCCACGGAGGTAAGGTTGCGTGACAAGCATCGGAAAAGAAAAGATTTGAAGAATATTTGAAAAGAAGAAACAGACCAGCCCCCTCAATACATATTAATGAGAACTCGTCGCTGTCAGAAATCCACCCAGAGTTTATAGTACAAGGGACCGAGCGACCTCACTTATGGCATACTGCGTCAAGTGTAGGGTTCGAAACAGTGGTGATTTCTTCTGAAAAAAAAAATAATTCATTTTTAAAATTACTTTTTTAGGCGTATGAAATTTGTATGAAATTTTTTTTTTTTTTAGAATCTCTTGAATATTCCCTTTACAATTTTTCTCTAATCATGTTGCCGGTCTTTTCTTACATTTGCTTATTGGAACGAAAGATTTTACGTATTAAACTCTTTTTCATCTCTTTTATCTCAGCAGGTCTGAGATCTCAAATCTCACCGCTGAATTACAATCATTCCTCATGCCTGCTGCAAAGAGTCCTAAATCTGTTCGAGGCGTCCCCTAAAAAAAAAGAATTCTAGGCTAAGAATATATATATATATATATATATAATAGTAAATTATATATATATAAATATTATAATATATAATATATATATAGTATATATATAGAATATAATATATTAATATATATTAATATATTATATAAATATATATATATATAATATACTAATATATATAATATATATATACTATATATATATATACTATATATTATATATATATATATAGTATAAAATATATATCTTACTACATATATATATATAATATATATATATATACACACACAATCTTAAGGGGCGTGGCTAAGGTGTGAGGAAATTGATAAAATGAGGAATAAACATATTACGAGAGTTTTGATATGTGGTGTGAAGAAGGGGTAAACGAGAGAATTAATGAAGAGTATGTTGAGATGGTTTTGGTATGTGGAAAGGATGAATGATAATTGGTTGGTTAAGCGGTTGTATAGTGGTAAGTGTGTTGGGAAACGACCGTTTGGGAGACCGAAGAAAAAGTGGAATTGAGTCAGTAAAGGAATATGTGCCTGGAGGAGAGAAATGTTGAGTTTGGCAGAGGCGCAAGAAAAGGTGGGCATGATAGGAGAGAATGGCGGGGTGTTGTAAAGGGGTATGGTTGTGGCCCACTTGGGCCCAGGGGATGAACCTACACTTGACGACTTAATATAGTGTGGATCCGCCGTCGCGGGTCCATGAAAGCTCTAGGGTGGATTTTCTGATGCGACGAGTTCTTACTAATTACATGGTACAGAGGGGGCGGTAAGGCTGGGGCTTTCTTTTCACATTTGTCATGTTCTCCTAGACCAAATTCTTCTACTGCTTTTCTTTTCCGATGCTTGTAGCGCACCTTACTCAATTCTTGGGAAAAAAAAGGTAGATAAAGAAAGAGAAAAGAGATATATATATATATATATATTATATTATATATATATATATATATATATATATATATATATTATATACACTGTGATATGATATAATATTAATTTTTTTTTATATGTTTATATAATATAATATATATATATATATATATATATAAATATGTAGATTATTATAATATAATTTAAGTTAGCACAACAATTAATAATTATAGTGTTTGATGCAATTTATAGGTGAAAATCTATCAAAGGTAGATCCCTCTTTAATATTAACTTAACGATAAAAAGCTTTCTGTCTTTAATACAAAATAAGGAATAAAATGTTTACTATGATATTAAAATCCCTCTAAATAAATAACAAGCTCACGGACGTCTCATAAAATTATCTTAAAATAATATTAAAGTTCTCTTTCTAGAAAAAACAAAAAAATAATAAGCAAAAGTAATATTCATAAAAGAATAAGCACACTATCAAATTAATTTTATAATAACACAAAGAAATACTCTTGGAATATGGCGTCACTCAGAAATCCTTCTTGGAATGTGTCCTCACTTTCTCTACTGTTAATATGAAAATATATAGGAAAGTTTAGTAAATTTTGTGTATACCACCCATTTTACAAGGCATAAATACCCCCCCCTCCCCAAAAAAAAATAGAATATTTTATAGGTTCCTTAAAGATGGAGAAAATGATAAAAGCAACACGTAGAATAAAACAAAACTTAGGCAGTAAGTTTCTTATGTTTTCTTTCAAATGAATGAAATTGGAAAGGTCCAATTTCAGCCATCGTTACTAATTTGGAGAGAAGATGGAGCGCTTGTGTTTTAATAAAAAACTATTTAAACTCGTGTGTAAAAACAAAAAACAAAAGGGGTTCTATACCTGCGCATCTGCATCCTCTACACACTTTAGCTACACAATACAAAACACATACAGGAAGCTGACTTAAAGGTATAAAAGTACTTAACATGGAAATTATATTTATATTTACACAATTAATTAATTAATAAAATTGAAAAAAGTTAAAGATTCTGCTTTATAGTAATAAAAAGACAGAACAAACACAATGGAAAAAATAATGATACATTATTTGCGAGAAGTGAGATACAACAACTTAAGTCAAAGGTCGGCATGCAACTGTTAGATGTGAAGCGGAAATACCTCTTGATGCTCTGGTTCAGCCACCGGTGTTGCAATAGTTTCTTTTTTTTTTTCTAGTTGCAAGTGTAACTATATGAGTAATATAATTAATCAAGGTGAATAAATATAAATATTCCAATAAGTGCCTCTTCTTTCCAGATGGGGTTAAACTTACCCCGCCCCTTAATATTAATAAAGCCTACCTGAGCCCATTCAAACTTTACATCAATCAACAATTGTGGATTTGGTTATTCACCCCACCTGATTTTCTGCTTTGCACTTTACTTGTACCTTTAAACTTAAATTAATTATGGGCCACGGGCACCCTTATTATCACCATTACTTTTTTATATAGGGCTCTAAGAAAAGAAAAAAATACAAAAATTAGTACGCAAATAGAGAAGGACAAAAAAAAGATAGGAAAGCACATTTATCCAATAACTTGTAGACGTAAAACTCTGTGCATCCAATCTGTCAATCTGTCTGCAAGCATTGGGTTAATAAGCAGCAAGCAAACTGAAAAGGAGAAAATAAAACGATCAATAATAATAATAATAATAATATGGTCAAGGTCATTAAGATCGTCGGCATCGGTTGTCATATTAAGAGATTTCAACCTTCGTCACCCCTATCGGTTAACTCTGTATCCTCGCCTAAGGCTAAGATCCTTCTCGATCTCATAATGCCCTTTTCCCTGAGATGTCTTAACACTGGACTCGCTGCCTATGAAAGTTTAGATACACACTCTCTACCTGCATTGATATCTCCTTTGCCCATTCTCTTATGGATCGCTTCACATGGTCCCATTCCATTTATTTGTATGGCAGCGACCATTACCTGAGAGCCTTACATGAACTCACCGAGACCAATGTTAGAACTCCATTCCCGCTGGCGTTATAATCGAGCGGAGTGGGCCCCTTTTTATCAGGCCACAGCTATCACACTTTCTCCCTTCATGGAGCTGTTTCCGATCATTGACGTGGTCTTTTAACTTCAAGCAAGTTATAATGGCAGCAGTAGAAACTTGCATTCCGCGGTCTTCTGCAGGTAGGCTTTCGGCAACCCTTTGGTGGTCCCAAGAGTGTGTACAAGCTAACCGGGAGTAAAAACTCTACAGGCAGTATAAACGGACCCGTTCCACCCCAAACATGATTATTTTCAAACAGCTTAGGCGAGATTTCATCGAATCAATCTCCAAACACGTAAACAATACTTTCGAACTTCGACTGTCGACTCCACAACTCTCCTTTCTTCAGTGTGGAAAGTTGTATAGTAAATATCTCGTCGCTCAAACAGCTCTCCACACTCAGTCCTCCGTTATGGGCCTGATATAACCGACACGATCTCCCCAGCAGCTGTTGCAGATGCATTATGCTATAGTTTGCTAGTCACTCGAGCCCTTCCCGCTATCCTGAAGCCTTTCATAAATTAAGGATTAACACTGTACCGCCAGACTTTTTAACAGCGAAAAGGGAAGATCATACCTATAACTGTCTTTTTACACTTAAAAAGAGTATCAAACTGCACTGGGAATAGCAAAGGCATATTTTCTTACTTAATACTCCGTCACATTCAACCACTGCATCAGCATTCCTGCTGAATCTGTATAGCAGGATCTGAATCGAATCCTCTTTAACATCTGTTTGGACAATAGATTTTTTAATCCCAATTCCCGAACCTGGAAATGAAGCAAAGTTGGAGGACAACCAAAGACTAATTTCGTTGACCTATTATACTGGAAAAATATTGGAGAAAATAGTTGCAGGTCGGCTTCTCCCTTTTCTGGAGAGTCATCAGGTTTTTTCACACTTCCAGTTTGGCTTCCGCAAAAATCGCTCTGACCGCGGATCCCTTGTTAAGACTGAACCATGACATTCGGGAAGCTTTCAACTGGCGGAATGATTTTTGGTCGTTTTCACCTCGAAAAGCATATGACACAACGTCAAGAGATGGAGTTCTCCTTAAACTCCACACACTCGATTTCCGAGGACAGCTTCCTCTCTTTATATAATGCCTTCTGTTAAACATCCATCCAGGTCCGGTGTTCGTCTGTTCTATCACGCCAATTTACTCTGGATGAAAGTGTTCCGTAAGGCAGTGTCCTTAGTGTATTATCATTTGCTTTCGGATTCAATGACGTCGTTACTACCATCCCAGCGACAATCAAGTTTTCCTGTATGGTGATGACGTGTCGTTATACATTGCCGGTACCAGGCTGTTATTTCTTGAACGTCAACTCCAACTAGCCATTGATAACATTTCACAATGGAGCAACTCCCATGGCTTCCACTTCTCACCCGCCAAAACCTCAGCAGTTCGGAAAAATGAGAGTCGAAGAACTTGCGACTTTCCTTTCGAGAGTCTTACCTTATATTATATAGCCTAGTTCATGCATTCCTGTAGCCGCACAGGTCAGATTTCTAGGCCTCATTTTGGATGACCACCGCACATACGCCTCGCACATTAAACACCTGGAAACGACTTGTCATCGTGCGCTTGACCTATTACGTCATCTCACCTCACATTATTGGGGCGATGATGGAAGTCCCTCTCACGTCTCAACATCGCCCTAATCCGATCGAAGTTGGACTATTGCTGCGTAGTATATGGTTAGACCTCCCAAACTCTACTACACCTGTTAGATCCCATCCAAAACGGGACGATGTATTTCCACCGGAGCCTTCCGATCATCCCTGGTGAGCCCAAGTCGAAGTAGATGTAATCCCGCTCTCTCTGCGAAGGGAATACATCATGTGCTGAAGTTATCTTCTCTTTCAAACCCCAATACCGTCTGTTCTGACCGGTTGCGAGAGATGCCTCAGAATTCTCCTTACTGACCAATTGCAAACACAGTTTGTAACATTCTTAATTTCCTCAACATCCCTTTGCAAAAGGTGATGGCGTTCTCTTACGATGAAGGTTATACATCTTGGCTATTCCCTTCTCCCACCATTTGCCTGGTCCTAACCTCCCTTTCCAAATTCAGTCACTACACTGCCTTGTTAAAGGTATACTTCTTGTCTCATTCTGCAGTTCACGGGAGATTCACTCCAATGTTTACTGACGGCTCTAAAACAGGGGACGGCGTAGCGCGTCTGCTATTTTTCTAGACCACAACCTTTTCCATAGACTCGCCTCTCATACTTCAGTTTTTACTACAGAATTAATTAATGGCTATAATGATTGCCTTTCTTGAATTTTATTTCTTAATCAAGACCACCTTTATTTCATCTATTCGGATTCGCCCGAGGCTCTCAAAGCCCCCTACCCTAAAAACACAATGATATCGGCTGTACATCAATTTCTCCGGCTGCCCAACTCGCAAGAAACCAATTGCACTCGTTGGACCCCTCAAATTAACTATGATAACTATGTACCTCCCGGATGTCATTCGACAAGGTCGCCTTCCATCAACTCATTATTATCCTGCTTTCCGTCAAGGCTTCTGGTGTTACTGGAAGGAGTGCTAGACGAGTGATCAGCGAGGGGCGAAACTTAGAAATATAAAGCCGAACATTGGTGAGTGGTCTTCCTCTCACCTTTGCATTGTCCACACCAATAATACGCACGGCCACTACATGTCACGGGATCCTCTCCCCACCTGCAAATTTTGCCGTCGCCATACCTCCAATTTGTTCACCACATTGTCATTGACTGTCATCAACTGGACTCCATCAGACATCGCCATTTTCCTACGCTACGGTCCATAGCACCTTGTAAAAGGTTGTCCCATATCTTGTCTGAATCTTCCCACTTTAATAATAGCCCAATATTTTCGTGTCTTCAGCAGCTGGGTATCTTGTATGCTATTTAATTTAAATTTTGTTTTTGGTATATAATCAATTAGGAATCTTTTTTTTTTTGTACATATTTGAGATATATTTTATATTAATAAACTGAATATTCTATTTGATATCTAAATATTCTTCTTAGACAGACATTTATCAAAAGAATTAAACTATGACCCATCCTTGAGTTGGATTTCCAACCTATCATTGTAGCATTTTGTGTGCTGTGGTGGGTCCAGTACATAGACTCAATTTTATATATATATATTATATATATATATATATATATATATATATAGGTATATATATATATATATATATATATATATATATATATATATTTGCATTTATATATATATTTTATATATATAGGTTATATATATATAGTTATATATATATATGTTATTATTATGCTATTATATTATATATATATATATATTACATATATATATATATTATTATATATAGTATATAGTTATATATATATATATATATATATATATATATATATATATATATATAAAGAGCATATATATATATATTTATATATATATATATATATATATATATGTCCCAGTGTAATAGTTTCAGGAGCCGTGGTGGTTCCTGTACACATCCTCAAAAAAAATATATATATATATTATTATTATATATATATATATATATATATATATATATATATATATATATATATATATATATAATATATATAAAGAAAAATATATATATATATATATATATATATATTATATATATATATATATATGTTTCAAGCAGAAATTGTATGAACTGTATGTAAGCATGGAAAAAGTCAGGAGGAATAAATGTTGAGAGAAGAGGAGAGAGGTGATGGATGTATTTAGAAAGGGCAAATTTGATTTGCTCGCTGTGACGGAAACAAAGATGAAAGGAAAAGGTGAAATTAAGTGGTGTGATGTGAAATGTGTGCGTGCTGGTGTGGAAGAGAATGAGAGAGGAGAGAAGGAGTTGCAATTTTGATGAGCAGACCTGTGGTACAAAGCTATGGTAGACTTTGTGTGTGTGAGTCCCAGAATTCTAATGGTTAAATTTAAGTTTGAAAAGGTCAAGGTATGTGTGGTTGTGACGTATGGTCCATCTGAGGGAAACGTTGAAGAGAGTACGATTTTTTGGGATAATCTGAATGATGTTCTGAATGGGGTGAGTAGGAGTTTCAGATTGAGAAGGTTGGGGACCTGGAATGGTTGGATAGGTGATCAAAAAGGGATGGTATAACAGGTGGTTTTGGGGTGGGGAGAAATGAGAATGGTAGGAAGGTGATTATTGTGAAGAGAGGTATGTGTAAGTAATACTTTCTTTAAACACAAGAGTATTCATAAGTATATTAGAAATGTAGGTAGAGATTATAACAAAGTGAAAAAAGGATTGATTTTAGTAGTGAGGAAGGAGCAGTAGTATAAGTGATAGCACCAGTGGGAGGGTTTAGAAATGGGATTATCGGATCATTATGTTGTTCTATGTAAAATTAAGTTAGTGGGGGCTTGGATGGAGAGGAAGGTGATACGAAAGGAAGTAGGTAAAATTAAGAGTGAGAAGTTAAGTGAGCAAGACAAACAAGGATAAGTATGTAAGAGCGCTCGCTAGTAAATCGGTTGAATGTGAACAAGTTGATACTGAACAAATCTGGGGGCAAATGAAGGAAGCAATTGTTAGTAGTGCAAAGGAAGTATGTGGATGTGCTAAAGTAGGAAGTAAGAATGTTAATATGAATGGTGGAATGAAGAGGTGATGAAAGCGGTTAAAGGTAAAAAAGAAGCGTGGTTGAATGTACAAAGCAAATGATGAAGATTCAAGAAAGTATTTGGAATTATATAAGGAGGAAAAAGAAATACTAAAAAGGTGTATACGTAGGAAAACAAGAGGTAAATGAATGGGGATTTATAAGGAGGATGAATGAGGACATACAAGGAAGCTAGGAAGCTCTTCTGGAAGGAAGGAAAAGGTTAAAATGAGAATAAGGGGAATCTGCTTAGAATAATGAATAGGATGGTGCTTTGTAACTGATGAAATGGATGTGAGGGGAGGGTGGAAAGAACACTTTCGAAAATCTGCTCAATATTAACAGTAATGATGGGGGTGTTAGTGAATGCGTGTGGTTTTGAGGGTAAGAAGGAATAGGTATTTTGGGATGAGGTTAGTAAGGAGAGGTAATGGGTTGAGTGAGAAAGTTGAAGTGGTAAATCTACAGGTTTAGATGAAATTGCTGGTGAAATGGTCAAGAACGAAGGCAAGATGGGGATTATTGAGTTGAAATTGCGTAATAAAGCGTTTATGGAGGGTATAGTTCCAAGGGATTGGAGGAGAGCGGTAATAGTACCCTTATATAAGGGTAAGGGAGAAAAGGGGAACTGTAGAAATTATAGGGGAATAAGTTTATTGAGTGTTGTAGGGAAGGTATATGCTGGTATTTTGGTCGAAAGAGTGCGTCGAGTGACTGAGGGACTGATTGGTGAAGAACAAGGTGCGTTTAGGAGTGGTAGAGGGTGTGTGGATCAAATCTTTACATTGAAACAAATGATTGAGAAAATGAGGGAGAAGAAGAATAAATTATATTTAGGTTTTATGGATTTAAAACAGGCGTATGATAGAGTTAATAGGGAAGCTTTATGGCAGGTGTTAGGTGATATATGGTGTTGGTGGTAGGCTTCCTTGAATGGAATCAAAAGTATGTATGACGATAGTGAAGCGTGTAAGAATAAATGGTGTCAATGGTGATTGGTTTAGGATTACATGGGAGGAGACAGGGTTGTAAAGGTTATGTCTCCTTGAAGTATCTAATGTGTATATGGATGGGGTTATGAAAGAATTGAGGTGGGGATGGCAGTGTCTGTGTTAGAAGGATGGAGAATGGAGATGAGTGGAGGGTGCCCTACCTATTATATGCGGATGATTTGGTTCTGTGTGGCGAATCTGAAGAGAGTTTGAGAGGATTGGTAGAGAGATTTGGCAGGGTATGTAAAAGGAGGGGTTTGAAAGTAAACGTAGATAAGAGTATGGTTGTGAGTGAGGACAGTCCTGTGTAGTTATGTTAGATGATGAGCAGCTGGAGTAAGTCTGAGTTTAAACATTTAGGGTATGTTAATGAGAAGGGAACGGATGATGAGTGTAGTAGGAAAGTGAATGAAAGGAAGGTGGCTGGTGCAATTAAATCGTTGGTGAATGTAAAGGGACTAAGTCTTGAGTGCGCTAGAGTCTTACATGAGGGTATGTTGTTACCTGTGTTATTGTATGGTAGTGAGACTATGGTCTGGAATAAGAAGTATAGATCTAAAGTTCAATGTGTTCAGATGGACAATCTTAGGGGCATGCTAGGTGTGAAAAGAATTAATAAAATGAGGAATGAACGTATTAGAGAGTTGTGTGGTGTGAAGAAAGGGGTAAATGAGAGAATAAATGAGTATGTTGAGATGGTTTGGTCATGTGGAAAGGATGAATGAAAGTCGGTTGGTTAAGCGGATGTATAGTGGAGAGTGTGTTGGGAACCGACCGGCTGGGAGATCGAAGAGAAAGTGGATTGAGTCGGTGAACGAATGTCTGAAGGAGAGAAATGTGAGTTTGGCAGAGGCGAGAATAAAGGTGCATGATAGGAGAGAATGGCGGGGCTTTGTATGGGGGCATGGTTGTGCCCACCTGGGCCAGGGGATGAACCCTTACATTGACGATTTACCATAGTGAGGGTCCGTCGCGGTCCCATGATGCTCTAGGGTGGATTTTCTGTCTGTGACGAGCCTCACTAACTAATGGTACAGAGGGGGCGGTAAGGCTGGGCTTTCTTTTCGACGTTTGTCATGTTCTCCTACTGCTTTTCTTTTCCGATGCTTGTACAGCACCTTACCCCCAATCTTGGGGCAAAGAGGAAGGTGAAGAAAGAAAGAAAGAATATATATATATATATATATCTGTATTGTATATATATAATTATATATATATATATATATATATATATATATATATATATATATATATATATATATATATATATATATATATATATATATATATTATATTTTTTTATTTTTTATTATATTATTTTATATTATATTATATATATTTTTTTGCCGAATACATAAAATATATACATAAATATGAAAATATTTCATTCCATAACATCGTATTTTAAAATAAAAGACGACATATCTCAACGCTCGCAGAATTGAAACTGATTTATCATAGTAGCGCAAAATAAGAATCCCGTGCATTACACCTGCCAGACGTACGTTTTCCAATAAACTTAAATTAATTATTTAATAATTAAATCAAATTTTTATAAATTGAAAATAAGTTTTTCTTATTCAATACATAAAAATGTATATTTTTGTTTAAATAAAA
>JABUQX010110925.1:0-20000 GCA_015478945.1 Trachelipus rathkii
GAAGTAGTACGATGATTTTATTATACTCTATTCACAGGGAATGTGATAATCATATACTTGCTACTGTGTATTTAGTGACCGGGTCCTTTAATATCAACCTAAGTGTCAATATATACATTACGTGTACTAGACGCCGAGCATATTATATATATTATATATACGATATAGTTTTTGTATATAAAGCAAATAACTATATTTTATTTATAAATTTTATATATTAAATTATTAATGATCAATAATATATTCGATTTATTTATATATTCCTATTAATAATAATTTATTTTGTGAATTATATTATTTTTATGAGAGTATATATATATTTTTGCAAGTCCTTAGATTTTATACCGAGGGTCGCTTTATAATATACATTCCAGTCTTTCTTCCACGATCCCAACTAGTTCCAACTATAATCGGTTGAAGACGATAGTTTATACCTAAATAAGGTGTCGCACTAAGATAGCACGTTAGGATTATATATATATTATATATATATATATATATCGTTTTTTTACGGATTTCCCTTTATGAAACTGTCAACTAATAATATAGTAACATTAATTGTACTAATAGTCTAATAAAAGCCATCTCTATATACGCTTATATTCAAATATACATTTATCTTAAGTACTTCTCTGTATCTTTTAATTATTCGATTAAGACGTCATATATATAGTTAGACTAGGTAATATAGCCTCGAAGGGACTAATATAAGTCGAGAGGTCTAAGTGAAAATTCACCGAAAAATAATTATCGAATACTGAAATTTTTTGAGAATTTATTTTTTTAGAGATTTTTAATAGATTTTTATAATAAAATATAAGATACTTTCTCACTACTTATATATATATAATCTAGTTTCACCGTATATTACAACGTCATTATATTCAAATAACATGTATATAGTTTATTATATATATCCATAAAAAGGTGTCGCGCGAGCAGGTTATATAGCACGTATTAGGTGCTGTAATATATATATATATATATATATCGTTTTTTACTGTTTACCTTTTAAGTTTCATCGATATATAATATATATAGTGTCGCTTCATATATTATATATAATATATAATACTACGGGTATATCGCAAAAGCGGTATACTGAATCAGCTTTCAAATTACCTATTTACTTATATAAGCTTAGATACTGTCTGCTAACTAATACGAAATAATGACTGTACTTAGTGAGCGCGCTTCATGCGGGAACTAATATAAGATCGAATATATTTAAAGTATTTGTTCAACTAGCTCACACTTCCGACAAAATAATACTTCCTAAGTGTGCATTAAAATTCTCTTTGAAGATTTTTAGATTTTTTGCTTTTATATATAGCCACCACTCACATGCAGAGCCCTGTTCAAGGAGGGGTGTTGTCAAGTTCCGGCACTCAAACTCATATCACATATATAATATAATACACTAAACTTAAATTACGCAGAATGATAGCACTAATAGACGCTAGGCTATAATAAAGTGATGGAGGATTATATTTCGAAAGCAAACTAGGCTAAGAATATGGATATATAAGAGATTCCCACAGAAGCCAGTAAGTGACTAAGGAAAGAAGAAATATCTAATAGCCAGCGAACTATATATGAACCTTGAGAATAGTTATATACCTATGTACAATACTAACTAAAAATTTATTCATTATGACTCATATATATATAATTACTAATATATATATATATAATATTTTCTTTGAAGTTTTTTAGAATTTTTTACACTATGAGAAACTTGGAAACTCATACTAGTTCTCGAAGAACTCAAATATATAAAACTTATTATTTCAACTTATATGCTTTTTACATTAGTCCTTGTGGTCATGCCTACAGGCCTAAACAGCGTTCGGTAAAGATGGTCCTTTTTCTGGTACTGAACAGGAGTATTGTATTTAAGAAGGTCCTTCACCTAAAATATATAAATTTCAACCTAATTGATTGAAAATACAATTAAAAAGTATTGAATATGAGCTGCTAATTGGACTTGCCGCTACGGTTCGTATAGAAAAGAGATAATATACGAGAAATCTACGCTCCAAAAGTCTATTTAATATTCGAGGCGCAAAAAACCTCCTGAAAAAATCTAAAAAAGGGATGATTGGGGTCAAATATGTGATATGAAAAAGAAAAAAATACAAATAATAAAAAACAAAATAAATTTATGAGATCGCAAATTATTTTTCGCGTTTGTGTTATTTATATATCCTGATAAATTTTTATTATTCATTAATTAGACAAACTCCGGCGATGTGAATAATCGATAACCATTATTAGTCAATCAATAGCCATGCTACCCACTACAAACACAACACACACACACAGCAACTAACATGAGAACAGTACTCCATACAAGACGAATAAAGACCCTTGTACAGCTGGAGTAACTGTGAAGAAAAAAAATACTACAGTCACTACACACACACACACAAGAGAAACCACTCACACACACACACACACCAGCTACTCTTATGAGGCGCATTATCAGACCGCTGTGATGTAGGTCAAAAGACATTTTTTTTCTTATCTTATTCACAACAAGGCCAAGGAAAACAACGTTTTATAAATTATCAACAGGAGAGACGAGAGAACCGTCGAAAGATATAGAAATCAGAAGGTGTCTTAGGAGGGAAGATTTGTAAGAAGTGGGATTTTTTAAGATGAAATTCACAGGTTTGAGACACCCACCCGAAAATTCTCATCCAGATTCAGGCGAGAATAGAATCGGAAAGATTAAAAGGAGCGAACGGAGCCATATTACAGCCGTTTATAGATAGTAAAAAAGTTGAAAAACATTAGTGTAATTGTCAATATCTGGTATCTGCGGAAGAACCATGAAAGAATATGCACCTCGGGTGTTCCGCCTCATCGGCATATTCCCCCTCACCTGAATGGATAACGTAGATTAGGTACGATTGTGGCCGCACGGTAGAGAACAATGAATTCATTTAATATTTGTACCGAAAAGTAGGGAATAAACGAAACACATAGTTGTGAGATACATGACAGTATCAACTCGCGTTGTCTCTTGAGGTTGCTCGAACAGTTGTATTACTTTACTACGATGATTTTTGACGATGATCTTGAATCTCTATTATTTCTAGATAGATAAGACATATTAAATACAATAGAGAGTAATTGTATTATAATGATATCATTAAACGGGTAGCAAAACGGCCTGCGACCTTCCACACAACAACGTTATTTGTCCGCGGTACGGTACGCCGGCGACGGCCGCCTCATTACAACCACGAAATTTACTTTATATCTAGCTATAATAATAATGATATTTTAGGAGAGAAGTACACTCACGTTATCAATGGATAGAGAGAGCGTTTCGCCGGTTATATGGCTTGGTATGTACGATTTAGATATAGAAAGTATACTTTTAATTGACTTATTATGTAATTATTATTATTTTTATAGCTCTAACGTCAATAGAGATTAATGAATAGTGCAAATCCTATTCACAGACGATACCAATTTTATATAGGAAGTGAAGTGAAGAAGCTTAGTGCAGAGCATTAGAGAACTTATTAGTTAATCCGATTATGAGATTTGACGTATCGTGTCACATTAACATTCTCCTTTTCATTAATACCTCGTTGTATCACCGGTTGAGCAAATGTGTTGAGTGTCTTGTTGTGTATGTTATGGTCCAGGCTTGTCCGATTCCGTTTGAGTTGTTTGCGTTCCGTTGTTTGGCAGTCGCGTACGAAAAAGTGTTTTCCTCCTCTCGCCCGCTGAGTTCGCTAAGAGGCGAAGGAAAACGGCGAATTAGGGTTCAGATGTGCTTCGAGTATTTTATCGCGGCCTTAAGAAATATATTAGGTTGCGCAGAAGTATATATATTCGGCGGACCGTACCCTTGGAAACAAATCAGAGGATACGGAATGGCGAGACCTCATTTCCTACGAGATGGTATTTAGCCAAGTCTCTATACTTATGTCTACGACAGCGCTCCTCCTATATATATACGCCCCGCGACTGTAGCGATATAGCGCCGAAATTCCCCATTATATAATCTTACATTAATTTGAAGTGACACTCATAACCTCTAATTATTTGTTTTTTTAGCTAACCGCTAAATATCCTATGTCTATATTTACGTCGAAGATAAGCACTTATTCTCTCTCGCTACTTTATCTTATGCCTTTTTTTATATCGCGCTTGTCGAACTTTCTCGCTCTTCCGTGATACCTCCTCCTTTAGGAATGCAAGAAGCGAGTCTCGAAAGTCGATATCGAGCTCCATCACCTCGTCGAATACGGGATCGAATATAGAATTGATCGAGTCGCAATTGCCGACGATTTCGCGATATATGACGTCGTTGTTCTTCGCTATTAACGCCGTCGCCGATGCCGCGGTCGCGGTGGTCGTTTTGGGCACCACGAACTCGTTATGGAAATGATCTGACGCCGCGATAAAACGGTACGTAAAGAGCCCCCTTTAATCGCCGCCGGTTAAAATACGCGCCGCGTATTTCGAATAAAGTTGATCGCCGCGGGTTTCGATGTGTTCTGTTCAATAAACTCTAGAAAAACGTGCAGCACCCGGAAGCACGATCACAAGGGAGCATCTTTATCAGAGTCATTGTTCACCTTAGCTAGGATACAAGAACAAGTCGCCCCCTTAACGCCCGATGCCGAATGAAAGGTTTCGGAATTCGTATGGGATTAGCGTACATTCTCGGCTTTTTTCCCACACCTCTGCACGTTCCCCATTGAAAATAGTATATGTAGTCTAAAAGATATCGTTCGACACAAATTGCACGGACGACTGACTTACCAGCGAGATTTGAATAATTTCCGTCCCGTTTCGCGAACGCCCGAGCCGTTTTCTCGAAAATATCGAACAAATGCTGTGGTTATTTTTAATATACAATCCGCCCGACTCATGCGAAGAAAAACATGAGAAAACTGAATCTAGTGAAGAAACTAAAAGCTGTCATGGGTTAAGAGGCTCATCTTTCATAACTTTTTTTACACTAGCGCCTCTCACCGTCGAAGATGCGAGAACGTGAGCGCGTAAGCGAGCAAAAAAAAATTCGAGGTGGCGTTTTCCACATCGACCTTCGAGGGAGTTTGTCTATGAGAAGATCGATAATGAAGTTTTCCTTCGTCAACGCAGTAGCCGAATTCCTCGTTTTCGGCTTGTGACTCGTCGTTTTCCATCGCTCCTCTCTCTGTGTCTCGGTATCTGATCCCATGCAGCGGGTGTGGGAGGTGGGGGTTTTAGGCAGAAAACAACAGGAGTTGAATAAGAGGTTTCGAGGACCAAAACATAAAGCAAGAGAACGACTTTCTTCATCCAACACTATCACGATACGACTATGTGCATCCCTGAGGAGAGCGCGAGGGAGTCTGCTAGGCAATTTATTTCACCGGCTCCGGTGGTCAAGTATGAGAACGAAAACGCGGCGATGTCGGGAGATAGCGTCGAGCGTCCCGAGACGTCACACGCGAGATCGGTCGTGCGTACAACAGGCCTGTATTATCTTGTCATATTTCTGTCAGAGCATAAGTGCACTGATAGGCCGTTCAGTTATTTAACACAGCAACCTGGCAGGCGACCGTGCTTCGAATTCGAACTAACGTTAGTATTCGATGGCGGAGGGAGATAATCCGAACTTTTCTTCGTTCCTTCGCCAAAAAGAATTCCTTTATGGGACCGTTTTGTCTCGATAAAGAATGTTAGCCAACCCTATCCACTATCTAGCTATTCGGCGATGAGTAGTTGCCTCATTCCGACATCGCCCAGGACCCGAGAGCAGACATACCGCCTTGGCGGTTGCTAAGCTTATCGAGCGCTTCTAGGCCTTACCTATTTAACGACCTTACTTTTCATCTCGAACAGAAGAATTCCAGCCTCGAGACACCATCCTTAAACCTACATAATTCTTTGCGGCGATGGCGGCGGCCGAGAGGAAGTAACGCGATAACGGTTGACCCACGGGTTGGCGCATCTGACTACCTTTTACAGTTGACTTATGTTCAAGCAAGTCCGCTTTCTCGCTCATTCCTTAGAGATATATCGAGTGATTCGCCCTTCGAAGCATATAGAGTTTACGTATCCTGCGACAGCGAGTGGATTTAGATTTGCGCCCAACGCCATGCAATATATTTATATAAAAAATATATACCGTAATATATACCTAATATATAGTCAACGTAACTATTGCAGATTAACAGCTATGGCGTATAGATAGGTTATACATTCGGTTAACCATATAAGGGTGACGTGACAATTAATATATAGTTGAGCATATTATCGAACGCCTTGCGGAACATTATAAAACATCTCATATATATATACTTAGTACCCTAGGAATGTAGTTCACCTGTGCATTATATATATATATATATAATATACAGAAAAGATTAATTATTTGATTAATAAAATAGAAGATAAATAATTTAAAAAGATTTTAAGGATATGAAATTATTTTATTAATTTATATATCGGACGGGAGGGATGAAAATATAAATATATCTCGATTTTCCGGAAACGATATCACCAACGACAAACAAATTTCACACCGATTTTATTAAATTGGAGGGCGGATCCTGTTTCATTTTGACGACCGAGATTCGCGGCGCGGGTAAGAATAAAACATTTATTTCGATTTGGTTTCTGTTGGCTTATTTTATTATTGATATATAAATCAGAAAAATATGTATAACGCGACATAGCGCGGATATCGAAAGGTGCGCTATCAAGATTCAAGATAGCGTGAAAAAAATCGAAATGAACAACGAAGAAATTCACAGGGCACTTCGCAATTCGAACGTAAACTGGCAATCTTATTTGGGTCGAGGCGTTCCAACACACCCGCGACGACGAGTTCTGTGATAGCAGCAACCACGCTCCGCGATGACGGTGTCGATCACCCTTTACTCGTGATTCAGGGGCCCAAAGGTCTGCTATCGACGATTGTCAACGATAAAGAGTCTTTAGCGAGATTAAGTTAAATGATGAAAACGGAATAAAAAATGAAACAAAAGTGACGATTGCGAATATTTTAGTGAACACGATCATCGTATTCCTATTATAAGGAATATTCTCAAGAAAAATTTAATTAGTTAAAAAGAATTAAAAGTAGAAAAAAGAATTAAATCGTTCAAATTTCGTACGTAATATCTTCGGAGCTCGAATAGCTGCAGCGACCACGATGGCGTAGGCGACAGCGGCGGGCACTCGGCGGCGGAGAATCCTGTTTCGGCTCCGTCGAGAAGTTGGGAAGGAGAAGGCGACTCGGGTAAGAATTTGGTACAATTCCAAAGGATCGGAATAAAGCCTCTAAGTTTGGGGGTTGTTTTTTTAAAAGCACTTGCTCTCAATAGTGATTGTTTCAATTTATTTTTCCTCGTGAACGAGCCGGTCGTTGTTCGTGAAGCAACGTAATGTTCCGTAAATGTTAATTCGACGCGCGCTCTTTGCAGGCCTAATTTCAGCAAAGTATTTGTCGCGCTAGTGCGAGCAGGAACGCTGGCTGAAGCTGGCCTGCTGTGTTGCCTGGCTGATGTTGCTGGATGGCGAGGTCGAACGGCTTCGGCGGCGGTTGGTTTTTGCGACCGAAACTCGGCGATCCGCTCACCGTACAGATCGTCCTTCTGCACAGCCGACGTGGTGTAAGAGACACAAATGGCTATACGGAGCCGAGGTGTGCGAGAGTCAGTAGGTAGTTCCGAACTAGTGTGGAGTACAAATCGTTGTTATACGTTGCGATCCAAATTGGACAGTGTTTCTCGGCTTATGAGTTACTTGATGCGAAGGATCGATGACACGACTATACAGAGAACCAGCCAGGGCCAATTTTTGGGAGTCTTCTGTCCAAAATGTTGTTCTTACGGCTAACGACGTTGTACGATAGGCTCGATGCCGCGCGCGGTATGTGCGCGATGAACGAAAAAATGCGGCACTCACTGCGGCGTAACTTTCATTTGCTGGACGAGTACGGAGAGTCGAAGACCATCATTATACGGCGCTCTGTGTACAGACGTTGTCGTGCTAGAGTACTAGTTTCCACGAGATGAAACCGAACTCGTCGAGCACGCAAGCCATCTAAGTACAAAGTGCAATAAAATTTTCGCTGGTCAATCGACAAAACTTCGACGGCCGTGATGTTAAATGTGCGTCGGAAGTTCGTTTATAAGTGTTTGAGAATTGGCCGCTGAATGCACAGCTCATAGTCGTCAGGGAATATGGCGCAGTCTGGAATTTCGGAGATTCTGAGTAGGTTGGAAACGTCGCCTACTCTGGTTCCTCGCAGAGATTGATTAGACCGTGGAAAATCGTGAGCGCGTCTTTTTATGATCGGAGTGGTTACCTATTTTCTTTGTACCACAGCCGTATAGCTAGGTGATTCCACTCCGTAACGCATTAGGACCTATTCGCGACCTCATCCCTGATTATAGATCATTGTCGTGCAAGAGTATCAGTTCCTCTTCTTATAAGAAGCCTCGTGAACTTTGAGCTGTTTCGCTGGTCGTTTCACTGACGCTCATTTTCATCTAATGTACTTCCGCATGACAAAATGCACCGGAGACCGACAAGTACATCGATCGTGCGAGTGTGAAAGACGTCAGGCAACTTGAGGACGGTTCAAATTAACGGCGTTGGAGTGGGCACAGCATATAATCCGGACTGCAACCCAATCGAACATTTGTGGATACTCCTGACGTCGACTTCGACAGGTGGCTCAACAACATCTTATACATCTTACCCCTTTTCCACGCTAGCCCGGGGCAGACCGAGGGGGGCCGACTCGTGCACTAAAGTATTGCTCCCTCTTTGCGAACATAATTTGTCATCCTACGGGGCAGCACGAATTACGTATCGTGCGTACGGCCGATTGAGCATTTCAGAAGATATATCTTATCTATGTCCTTGTGAAGCTACCTTTCGCTCTTCCCACTCAATCATCTTGTCGAGAATTGGGCATGATCCACGGCAGGCGGATGCTGCAGAAAAAATGAACTATTCTATTCATCCGTCGCCACCGCGAAGATCGGGGACGCCGTGCAACTCGAAGAATGGAAGCCGACGACACAGAAGGATACTGAGAAGGCAGCGAGTCCCAACACCCGTAACGACAACGTCTTTCGAATTCGTTTTATATCGTCTAAACCAGCCTCTCGGGTTTGCCTAAGTAGACATATTGTACCGGGAACCTCGACGCGTTTTCTGTTTTTCAAATTTAAAGCAGTTGTGTGATTGAGATCAACATTCGCTCTCGTTCTCGAAACCTCCGAACCGTCTCACACACCGCGCATACACAATCGGTTACTTGATCGATGTCAAACTTTTATCTTAACGCGAATCTCCATTTTTCCTTTTCTGGGGAGGGCGACACTCGAACGGATCCGTCGCGGAGGCTAGGCGAAACGGCGACGGGCGTCCATTGTTTCCAACTCAACCTGATTTTCGGTTTCTCTTCGGGAGGCAGAAATCATTTAAAACACACCCATGTTTATTGAGTCTTATTTTTTATTTGTTTTGGTCTTAGACTATTATAAAAATTCTGGTTATGATTTCCATTTTTTCTGATTCTTTGACGAAGAATCTAACTTCAAGCTTCCTTTTTCCATATTTTTTCTGTGTCCCCCTCCAGCTTCTATATCTTCACCGTATTCCCGTAGATGTATCGAAAGTTTCGCCTTCCGTCACGCATCGTACCCCTTAGAGTATATTAGCCACTGTTGTGGAATTCCCATAATACGTACGTAGTCGCCATCTATATATCATAACGAATACGTTAGTAAATATACGAATGTGAAAGAAGTAAAGAAGAAGAGAGAGTTATCTGACTGATGAAAATAAAGGGGTGAGTCTCACAGAAGAAGTACTAGGAACCTGCATCCGACATATATAAAGTCGATGACGAAGATAATGATCTTTTCATCTTAAAGATTTTGTGTGACCGGTTTGAATCTCTTATCATATACTATTAATATATATAATAATAACTTTAGTTTGAAGAAGTCATAGGGTATACGACTGCGTTGGATTAAGAAAGTGAAGTATTTTCCATCATCTTAATTATTTACATCATTCAAGATCAGTTATCAATATACTTAAATAGAAATTAATTTATAGAATAAAATACTGATATTATGATAATAATCTTTAATATATTTTTTATTTTATGTCTATAGATTAATAAATTTAATATTATATTTAATAAAAAAAATAGGAATTTATTTATATACATATTTATTGGCGAAAATTTATATAAATACGAATTGAAAGACTTTTACGCCCCTTATTCTTTATATATAATTCTTTCGAACTAATTCCCTCCTCGACTTGATTTTTTTATATTAGTCGACCCTAACTATATATATATATTAGGGTGGGGTCAAAATATACCTTTTTTATTTAAAATTGTAAAACTACTACTTAATTTTTTTTACAAAGGTCTGAAACTGTCGTACAAAATTTCAAAGTTTTGTATTAAAAAGTTACTACTCCCCTCGCACACATTACCCCTTTTACTCTAACCTCCGATCTTTTTTCAAATTTCTTTTCTCTTCTATGTCACTAAAGCACTCATCAATAGTTTACGAATGTTCACTCTGTATATCTTATTCGAATAACACCGTATACTCAGTATCTTTTAGAATTGTATGGCATACAACATCATTCACGGAATGAGCGATCACGACAATTCTCCCTATCATCTTACATACAAACATCATACATACAGTACCACAAAAACATAAGCATATCATTACATAATACAGATATCATCAGCGAGTCAGCAAATACATGACAAATCACCAATATACATACAATAAAAGATATACACGTACATTCACATACAAACTACACTACATACACCTGACATACATAAAAAAATTGGTATGACGAATACGAATTTCAACGCGCTTTTTGCCGTCGATCCCAAAATACCCTTCCATTATATCACTACAAGATACGCTTCAACCTTCCTCCAAAATCTTTTTGATCTTTATTTAGATAAGACGGAAGCAGTGAATTTTTGTAATCGTGTAGTTCAGTAATCCGTTTTTTTTGTATAATATCTTGCTTCAGTTTGACATGATTTCTTTTAATTACTTGTTGTTGTTGTTGTTCTATTTACTGTTAGTATATATATATAAGCCGAAATATATATGTAGTATATATATTAATAGAAAGTTTTATTATATAATACGTACCGAGTAAAACCACGTTTATTCGTAGTATAGAGGTATATATACGTATCCGTTCCTCATATATATAATATATATGATTTCTATGAGTTATACAGTATAGTATCACTATACGTATTTTCAGACACTTATCTTGTTCATCTTTCGGCAAATTATCACTGAGTTTAAAACTTTTAATGAATTGTGTAATAGAAGCGAGAATTTATATGTAGAATACTTCTGGACATCCAAATGGAATTGTTCCACGCCTCTATGTGATCTCAGAATGATCATATTGTTATGAATGGGCGTACGTTTCAGCGGGGGAAACGCTAAGGGTGCAGACTGCCACCCAGCCGCACACCTAGAAGTGTTTTACTCATCAGTTATGTAGTCTTATCCAGCGAATTTCTTTGATCCAACGTCGTCCGTTCCTGGTTGGACCATGGTAAGCCACGTCTTCTACAGCGATATATGTAAAATATAGCTATTATTATTTAACAATGCGAATTTTGAATAAATGATATACTATAGTAGATTAACACTAATTATATATTTTATCAGTATAATAATAAGTATATACTATGTAAATAAATATATATACTAACGTATTCTGAGTATCTTTTTTTTTGTATTTAATAACTAATTTCAATTAAGTATTCTATTTTGCATTTTATAACTTTAATTTACTAATATTAATTAATAGTATATATATATATATTATAATAATATAGAATAAAATATTAAATTATATTATATATTACAGGTATCGTTATTAAATTATAATTTATATTATATATAATTTACTACTATAATATAAATATATATATAATAATTAATTTATATTTTATTTTATTATTTAAAATATATGTACTAGTAATATTTATTAAATATTATAGATTTTAATTATTATTAATATTAATATACCTTATATTATAGATATATCGCGATGTAAAGTATGGGCAAGAAGAACCTACGTTTGGCAGATCGTCACAAATTCTCTGATCACATTCTCTGGCCAGATAACGGTCTTAACTCTACGATACGCAGTATGAAATAAAGCCCCTTCGCCCAAACCATTTTTTTTTTAAGAGTTTGTTTACTGCTTTAGTTTGTGAAAAAATACAAAAGCCAAAATAAATAAAGAAAAAAAACTGAGTTAGTTTGCTATTCTATCTAGTGTTTTGGTTGTAAATGGTGGATATGGATATATGTAATTCCCAATTTGGTGTTCAGCACGGATTTCATCAAGTTCTTTAATTAAGTGTTTTAAGTGCTTTCAAAGTAGCATTGCGCAATAATCACTGAGAGAACGAAGATCTTCACACGTGATAGCACTTATATAAATTCATATCGCAACCGGGGCCACTCCAGTGTAGAATATTTATTTTTCAATCGTTCATAGACAAGATCATAGGGATATTCAAAGTGAGATTCCTTGTACAAATACGTATTTGCTTTTAGAAGTAGTTAATAAAATTTTAGTGTAATTTTTTCTCGTAAGGTAGGAATTCTGTAAACAGCATAATCATACGTGTCCATATGGAAGGTTAAAGACTCTCATTTTAAAGAGAAACTATTTGTTTTATTCAAACACAGCAAATGAATTATTTTAAAATAGTTTGCTTATAACTTATTTAAAATGGTTTTTTCTAGTAATTTGCATTTAATATTAGAATAAAGAGTAAATTAGCAAACTTAAATGCTGATTTTCGTGTCGCAGAGATCCATAATATATACTATATACTATATTATCACTAGTTATATATATATAATATAGTTATAATAAATATACTATATTAAGTATCACAGATAATACGTTAATATGAGATAATATATCAATAATTATATATATATATACATATACATATATACGGTATATATATATAATCTATATATAATACATATAAGATATCGGTTTGAAGTAATCTGTGAAAAGGAACGCACACTGCGGAATAAAAGTTGGAATGGTAGCAGGTGAAGATACATATTCAATAATCGCAACTAAACTACACAAGAGCAATCCCTCCTACTTCACAATATTTCACATGAATGAAGAACCCAGCAGCGGGCACACTAACAGGCCCAGCACCCGTTTCGACGAGTCAAATGATATGGGATTCCAGATTGTCGGAGCCAGCATATCAAGTGGATGAGACGAAGTTATGTAGAAATGATGTTGGTAATACGTTGGAACATTCATCCTGGCTATATTTCGACTGGAAAAATGAAAACGAGGTTACTGAAAGAGTGTGGGAGCGAGCGCTAAGACCTATGAATTTTTGGAAAGATGCGACCGGACCGGGCCGGGAGGGGGCCGCGAGAGAGAGGAAATGAAATTAAGAATGGTTAGAGATACTTTTAATTTGGCTTTCTAATATACTCCAGGCACCTAAAGGGAGCATTTGCAGAAGTTTGTATTTTAAATTTCCACGAGAGAGGAAAAGTTTGTTGTCGAAGGGGTCTGAGGGCTCTTTAAACCATAGACTTATCAACTAAATATAAAGAGTTCATGATTTAAACATGCGTTTTGTAAGGGACATACAAACATAAGAGTGGTATAAAAGTGCTGTTGAAACTGGCAAAAGAGTTGTTCGCTACAGGACGGGTTTTTTGGCCCCCCCGCGCCCCCGGTAGACAGATGAAAAATTAAAACCCAGGCAATTAAAGATAAAATCATAGGAGAAAGTAAATTACGGTTCCGAAGACGCAAATAAATTCACTACTCAACATTTCCTTGTAGGACGCGCGATTTAACCGCTCGAGGGGTAAGCATCAATGATGAGGAAAGAATGGTTTTTGCAGGGAGAGATTTGTGTGCAGCTGGTACGAATAGGAGAGCGCGGGAGATTCAGTCATGTGAAAAGCCATTTTTGAAATCGAGTGTTTCAGAGTTCAGAATAGATCATGTTCTTTAATGTGGTAAGGACTGAGACTGATTAGGAAGGAAAAGCAGGCGTTAATAGGGTAAAGGAGAGCGTGGGCACGTATAGCTTAGACTGAGCAGAGAATTGAACCGGAGGACATATTACTGGGAGAAAAGAATCCAGTTAATTCTCCATATTCCGGGTTGACGCGGAAACTACTCTTACGGACATGGAAGGTAATCGATGAAGTCCAAAAAAGGAATTATATGCGCTTTCTTATGAGCTTGAAAGCGCGCGAGAAACAAGATACGTGCCAAAAAAAACCTATAGCCTGGCCCGCAGAACGCTAAATGAACGATTTTGTCACGACGCATGAGAAAAAGGAAAAACCCGTTAGAGAAGAGAGGCTTTCTTTGTTTGATCTCCGGAAGAAAATAGTTCTGTGGGTCGCATGCGGTTGTACGAGAGTGGCATGTTTCAAAGTAAAAATAATCGCCAGCTCAGAAAAAGGATCGATGGTATGCGCGAGAGAGATAGGATTGGTGTCCCAAGTCGTGCAATTATTATGACGGGAGAATAAAGTATATCAAAAAAACAATTGCTCTGTCATGTGGCTGCTTTACACAATTCGGGACGCCTTCAGAAGGTTGCGAGCTGGAAAGACGAGATATAATAAAGAAACACGAAGCGCTCGACAGAGTAACACCTACAACACCCGAAAGCGCTCGATCGAGTCGCCCGCTGCCAGAAATCCGCAATTACTGTAGGAACTGAAGGACAATTACGAGCTCACGGTTTATTTGACGGGCGAGAAGGACACGCGAGAGAGATCACCAGGTTACCTTATGTATGAAGAAATTTGTAAAAGGACAAAAGCCATAATAAAGACAGACAAGGAAACGGTTTCACAGACCTAAAGTGCCAGACGAAACTACACGAACTTGAGCCGAACCTGAGAGTGGTCTGACACCAGAGCGAAAACTGCCGACACCTGCATTAAGAGGAAAAGTAGAGTGCAATCATGAGAGTGTTATTCAAGTGATGACAACTTTGAAGAACAAACGCCGCCAAAAACGATAACGAAATATGAATCAGACACTGCAGCATTAGAATGCCTTTCCATTGAAGGAAATAATGCCACACACAGGAAAAAAGCGCTTTTCAGTTGCATTCCAGACGGCGGTAAAATGAAATATAGTCGTAAATTCACGAAAGACATGGAAGGCTGTATTGAATATTGCACTCTTTTCTGCGGGGCGCGAACTCGAACTCCGATGATGAATGATCCCCGAGCCTCGCTCGACTGTGACGTACAGGTTAAAATAAGAATTTAGAGCCAGTTAGTAAAATCGCGCTCTCCTATCGAAGAACGGAATCCTAAAAGAAATTATTCTTTGTGACTGATAATTGTCTAAACTTACCTAACGAAGAAATTACCCTATGCGCACGCATTCAACATACTTGTGGAAATCGTTATAGACTGACGGTGT
This sequence comes from Trachelipus rathkii, assembly GCA_015478945.1. Lineage (NCBI taxonomy): Eukaryota > Metazoa > Arthropoda > Malacostraca > Isopoda > Trachelipodidae > Trachelipus > Trachelipus rathkii. The sequence continues at coordinate 15,511 of JABUQX010110925.1, forward strand.
ACCGAATCGGCGTAAGAAAGGTGAAGAAAAAAATACATCAACGGAGGAATTGGAGTTCGAAAGAAGATTTTAATAAAGGTGAAACAACGCGGCCAGAGCAAAATCTGGGCGAAATCTGATCTAGGAAAATATAATGAGCCAGCGCGAAATCGGAGTTGCCAACCGTGAGGAGCTCGACCGGATATTGGGAGTAACGGAGACGCTTCGGAATTGGGGACGTTGCGCAAGAAATGTGAGTCGCAACAATAAATGTTGTCTCACTCCGATGAGGTCGGTCGATTTGCCGATGAACAGTCACGATAAAGACGAGCACGGCAATGAGAGCAACACAATAACTAGAAACGCCGAAAAAGGATTTTAATCAATTTAACTTTATTCGGTGAATATCTTTACTAATTCCAACACCAAATCTCCATCGGATTGTTGATATCGGGTTAAGAGAAGAAACAGAGATATACAGCCTATTAAATAAATACTAATACCGTTATTATCATGGGAGTTTTATATACTTACTTACTTTGGAATTTACGATTATTCTTATTGTTTCCCTTATGTTCTTCGAATTATCGTTTTGCACACTTGGCATTTAGACTAATATATTAAATCCTCCTCATCTCCAGAATTTTCGAGTACATTATTCTTCTCACACCGTTGGACGGCGAGTTTTACTCTATCCGCCTTACGTAACTTCATCCGATGGATTCCGGAAACTATGAAAATTCGATGTTGGCGCGGGACACGGAAAGGTGCTTCAAATTCATCGAGGATCTCAAGAAATACACTTCGAGTAAATAGAGTTAATTATTAAAATGGGTCTTAAAAGAAGTCGTAATGATTATACATCCTCTGTTACGTATCCCAAACATGCTATTCTCACATAACAGAAATCGAGTGAGAAACTAACACGGAAAAAGAACACGCTTGCATCTTCCTAACTAGCTCTTTTTTTTTAGCCCAACTAATGAACCGGATAAGTTCGCGCTATAGACAGCGACACAGAATATCGCGGAGAGGCTAAGGACGTAAAGAAACTTTAAAGATACAACATACGGAGAACGAAAAGATAATGATACTGTTCGCGGGAGCGGCGATATCACAAGAATACAAATGAAAAATGTGAGAAAGGAGGAAACAGAGAAGACATCGGAGTAGTAAGAAGATAACTTAAGAAAGGAATTCATTGTTGTGAGTCTCAAGAGAGCAACAGAAAATTTAAACATATAAAGGAGACTGATAGACAAGGACTTATATCTGTTCTTTTCAATCGGTCGACGTATGCGAAACATAAACGGGAAGCTTAGAGATAGTCGCGCGTCCACGATAAATTGTGAGTAACATGTAGAACACTCTTTCTGTACTCTGCTAAAGGATCAAGACTTGGCTGCGAAGTAAACACGTAATGGGAAGACGAGCAGTTTAAACGGACCTGGCTTATTTTAAACGATGAGTGGTCAAAAAATTTTTTGTGTTTTGGCAATTAATGAAAGTTATTTAATTTTCAAACACATAGTAGTTGATAAAATTTTGGCGCCGCGTTGAAGACCCAAGGAAATTAACTATTTTTTAATAATATTCACATTTTTTTGGCCAACTGGGCTTTAGTATGGTGAATTTTTTGCATCAATGTGGAGGGTTTATTGTATTTTTTTGAATATTAAAAATTTGTTTTAATAAAAATAATTTTTTTTTAACAATAAACCTTTTTTAATTCATTTAAAAATATTATGTCCAGTGACATAAAATGTTTTCCTTTTCTAGGTTTTAATGTCTTCCTTTCTTAATATATATAATAGTATTAATATATATACTAAGTTATATATATATATGGAAATAGTAGGGTAGTATATATATATTTGTGTGGAATATAGTGGGGGTCAGGTTGTTTTTATCGGCGTTTTGAGGTATGGATGCGGCCGCGTCCGCCGTGGTGGACATTGAAAGAGAGAGAAGATAATATAAAAAAACTGATAAAGGAAGCTTAATCCCATCGCTCGAAGAATTTAAAATGTCACGGTATACGTAATTTGAAAAAGTTCTCGTGTAAGTGTATTTTCACCCCATTATTTGTATCTTTATGTATATAATAAAGTGTATAATACGTATATTTTGAAGGTAAGGGTTTTGGTGTATTATATGAAAACTTTAAAGTGGATTTCTTCGTCTTTGTATCGTGTTGCCTCTTGCGTAGCTTACGTTCGATGACCGGTTTTCTTTTTTTCTTTTTTTTCTTTTTTAAAGTCTAATATTTTCTTATATATATATATATATATATATATATATATATATATATAAAAGCTTTATAAAATTTTAAGCTGCCTCCCCTAGGTTGGAAGCTGGCGACGCCCATGTTGTTATGCATTATCTATTTGTTATGAATAGAGAGCAAGTAATTTCAAAAGGTTCGGTAACCGCTAAAGATGGTTACTGAATTGTTGCAAGGAAAGTGGAATCCATCTGGAGGAGAAAGTTTTCTTTTCTAACTATAACATTTGATGGAGTATATTTAAGAGCTCAAAGACTTATAGAATCAGCTTCAAAACTAAATAAGATCCAAAAAAAAAAAAACAGAAGAAAAGATTGGTATGGAGTGTAAATGAAGCAAAATCATATGATAAGATGTTTGACATTTGCGCATGCAACTGTTATGATAAAAAAATTGAAAGAATTGATTGTAGATGCAAAAATTAGAACACCCATTATTGAATGGGAATCTTTTGTAGGTCAAAAACAAAGGATAATCAACTTTTGACAATTGATAATGTAGTAACAGGTGCAAGAAGAAGGATGCAAGAAAAATTGGAAGGATTAAATGCTGAATCTGTTTTAAGTCTAGGCAGGTTTATGGGTTGTAGCAAGATTAAATTTTGATGTTATAGAAGAAGAGACTGGAAATAGAGGAAAGCGAAAATGATTAAGAGTTTTTAGAATTTCTAGAATTTTTTCCAGAATTTGAACTTAGGGAAAATTCTCGGAATAGATTTGTGTATAAATATTCAGCGATAACAGCTGACAGGCTTCGTATAAGCCATAGGACCACTGCTGCTATTGTCAATGCAGCATTAAAGGATATGGGGATATTGAATGAAAGTAATATTTTGGATAGAAATATAAAGTTGAAAGAGAGTGGAAACGTGTTAGCAAAAAAAATGCCATTAGAATGAAATTAGAATCAGGTGATATTTATATAGTGAGCCCTTTTTATAAGTTCACGTTAAAGTGTGACGTTTTTCTTAAAAATAAACTGTAACGGAAAACGATTTATATTATACTATAATCATATTTTAAATACGCAATAAGGCTATATTTTGACCATTTTCTAATAATATAACTTGTTTTGTGTTAAAAAAATAGTTTTAAAACATATAATAAAATAACATTTATCATAATAAATCTGTCCACTATAAAGACAGAGCAAATAATATAAAAAAAGGGTCTTTCTTGACTGCATTTCCTTAATTCACTTTTCCCGCCAAATCGAACAAAGTTTGGCGGGTGATTGAAAAATCCCGCGAACGATCAAACCAATAAATATTTTATATATTAATATAATTTTAAAGATATAATGTTATATATACGGTATTATAAAATAGTTTAATAAATGAAATATGTTTTTGTTATATTTTCGATTTTGATAAATTGTAATAAAAAAAAGTATAAAAATATGTATAACAAAATATTTAAATGTAAAATGTATTTTATTTTCCATATTAATTTTATGCTATATATTAAAAGAATTTTTATAATAAGATGAAGCTAAAAATTATGTTAAGATATCTAATCCAAGAAAATAAAAAAATCCATATAATAAGTCGTTTTACCTAAAACCGAACAATAAGAAGTTCGTCTCCAAAAAAAAAAAAAAAAAAAATAACTACAATGATAGAAAAAGAAAATCCGAAACAGAAGACCCAGAAGAACACCCAGCCAACCTGTGAACGTCTTCAAAATATCCACCAACCCTACCACTTCCTATATTTACATGACTCATGTTACACCAAATTCTGGCAAGGCCTGATTTATTAATAATAACTTCCTTAATTGATTCTAATAACGATGTTTCCCTTAAAGCTATTCTTTGCGATGGGACTCCAGTTAACACTGGAAAAGTTGGTGCAGTTTTGAGAATGATAGAAATATATATGGAAAGACAGATATAGTGGTTAATTTGCCTCTTACATGAAAATGAACTTTTAATTTAATTATGCCCAGAATAAACATATTCTATCTTATTGAATTAAATGTCTTGTATTGGAATAGATCACAATCTATAGGTTACTAATAAACAGCTGGTTGCCAGAACTCGCAAAAGCAACGTAATTTTCCCATAATTTAATGTAAGTTTTCCATAAAAAAAAATATTGTATGAAAATGTTATTAGTCCTCTCTATATAATATCTTCAGTGAAAATATGTTTAACTAAGTTGGTAATATGTATAGCCCAAAAAGAAATTAATTTTACGGTTATAAGTTTCCACAAAACTTCCAAGCAA
>JABUQX010110925.1:25000-47005 GCA_015478945.1 Trachelipus rathkii
TATATATATTATATATATATATTATAATATTATATATATAATATATTATATATATATATATATATATATTAAATATATATATTATATAAATATTAAATATATATATATATATATAATATATATATATATATTATATATTATATATATATATATATAATATATATAGTATATATATATACTAATATATATATTATATATTATACTACCTATATATATATATATAATGTATTAATATATATATATAATATATATATATATAATAATATATATAAATATATATATACTATATTACTATATATAATATTATTATATATATATTATATTTAAATATATATAATAATATAATATATATAATACTATTATATATAATATATAATATATAATATATATATTATATATATATATTACTATAATATATATTTTATATATATATATATATATAGATATATATTATATTATATATATATATTATATAATATACTTATATATATATATATTAATTAATATATAATAATATATATATTATAATGCTAATCAAAACTATACTATAATAAGATATATATATATACCTTATGATATATATATTATTATATATAATTATATATATATTATTTATATAGTATATAAAAAATATATATATATATATATATATATATATAGTATATATATATATATATATATATATTATATACTTATAATATATATTATATTTAATATATATATATATATTTATATATAATATATATAATATATATATATATTCTATTATATATATAATATATATATATACGCAAGAAAATTCTCAGTACTGAAATATTGACAACTCCACGACCCAACACGACGACAGCATCAGTGTACTATGTAATGTAACTACTCCGCAGAGAATAGCTGCAGTATTGGGGCCATCACCGAGATAAATTTAGGAAACATTAAATTGTCGTCTACCATGGCTCAGCTTGGTGTGTAGGTTATGTCGGGGGTATAAACCTGCGAGGGATCATTCACGTACGAAGCGACTGCCGATAAAACAGGTAAAGGATATGCGTCACTGTCCAGAGATCAATGCGTGCCACGATAACAACTCTCACCCAAGGACACGGGTACGCGGCACTTGGTCGACGATTTCGGCTGTAGCATATACAAACGATTGCTACGAGTGGCCACTGTTACTTAGATAACCGTGACACATGATCGCTGGTCGAGTAGACATAAGTAATCTCCAGTTGCAACTGGCATTCGTTGAGCAGAATCAGATTTATACGTCTATGGGTGCATTTATCGAGAGCAATCCTATACGGCTATCACGCATCTGACTAGATACAGCTGCGGAAAGTTACACGGATATTATACCAATGGCATAGTATAAGTATATACCTCAAGCGTCATTAAATACGTGCGTATCTCGACGTCCTCTCGCTAGCAAACATCAATTTAACCAGGCCCGGATGGATACCTTAAGTCCATACATATTTCCATCCGCACGATCCCACTTATTGGATACCATCGAAAGACGCGTTAACTTTGATATTACTGCTCTTAAAATCACATCCCTGTGAAATCGAGTCGATCGATTGTAGGCAAAAGTGATCCATGCTCTTTTAACGGATCTCAGTTATGTACAGTGATCTCGAAGATGGTACTACTGTGACGGTCTCGGATCAGCGCAGTTATATTGTCTTTTATAATCGCGCGCACAAGGTATACTTCGGACGGCCTGACGGTGATATTACTATCTCGCGCAATGTGCTCTCAATGTGCTGTCATGAGTGCGCGCCCGCCGTTTTTGAGTTGAGAGGGTCGGTTTCATTCGTGGAGGAGGATCTCTTATCGGACTGCGGAAGTTGCACTTGTCTCTCGATCGCGCACTACTTATATTAGACAAATAATCGTGATCAATGCAGTCTCGAATGAACCAATTCTCGGTGTTCATAATTGGCACCGGCCTCCTATAATGAATACCTCGGTTAGAACAGTCTTTCATCTTATATCGCATGGACACATATAAGGTCTTGAGCTCTCTCCTGAACTTCATTAATACTTATCTCGGGCCCACAGATATAGAGATTTTAGTGACCCTTTATTCATAGTATAGTCCGGTGTGACCACTCAACCGCATCACAACATTCTGCTAATGGTATATCCTGAAACGGTCGGGATCCGACGCTGCAACTCCCTCACGTAATCTCCATCCACGGACTCACCTCCCGACCTGTGCAGGCACTGCACGTACTTATGCAGAATCAAATTAACTTGATCCTCAGGATCATTACGGCTACACATCATCGATCGAGCGCTATGCCAGGACTATGTGTCAGTAGCAGTCATCTACGATTATTAGTTCATGAGGGATGTTAATACACTAAGGTCTATTAGAGAACAGATACCCCACATCAATCGTCACTACCTCTCGTAACTGTACCACTTTCCTAGCCACGTTAACCCTTACCACATTGTGTTTGTCAGCGCTACTGTAAATACCTGTCTCACGATGAAACCTACTGACGAGACCCTGGCAGTGCGACTTGGCCTCACAATCTATCAATCTTGGTTCTGGGGACGGAATATTACCACTCTCACATTCGTTAATCTGTCATTAATGGTCCAACTATAATAATATAAGTGTCTTTTCATCGTTTTCTATCAACCTTATCTTCATACCTTCCTTTCGCCTCGATATCTCACTTGTTTGAGTATTGTCAAGTATTAATTTGAACGTAAGATAGTATATTATATATACCTATTATATTAATATATATATATATATATATATATACCTTAACTATAGCATTAATAATATCCTTATATAATATTACTATATTATATACAATAATATTATATATATTAATAATATTACTACAATATATATATTTAATTATATATATAATATAATATATATATAGTTTATTTATTATATTAATATATAGTATTAGATTTAATATATTATAAATATATAATAATATATATATATATATATTATTAATATATATTATATTAAAATATTAATTAATATATATATTTTATATATAATGTATATATATTTTAATTATGTAATTAATATTATAATATATATTAATTATATTATATATATATATATATAATATATTAACATATATATATTATATTATATATATATATATATAATAGTATTAATATATATATATATATATATATTTAATTACATATAATATATATATTTAATTATATTATATTTTTATTTATATATATATATATATAAATATTCATATATATTATTATATTTTATATATTTATAATATATATATTATATATATATTAATAATTATATATATATATACTTATATAATATATTAATATATAGTATATTATAATATATATATATATTAATATATATTATATATATATTAATATATATATATATTATATATTAATTTATATATATATTATAATATATAGTATATCCTCTCCCAAGCTTCAATAAATGGTCCGATACTTTTAAGTCAGTTAAGTTTTGTAAAGGTCATATAGACTATTGTTATCAGGGCTACTCAGTATTATTATATATATTTATAGGCAGTAACTTACTAATTCTCACTGCCTCCTCATGACGACCTCAGTATACTAAATCCATACTCCAAATATATTATAAATTTCATACGGCTATGTGACATCGACTCTTAGGCTATCCATCATTGTTATAAATTAAGTCATGTCCGGCTCCTCCGGCTCCGGCTTCCGGTCCGGCTCCGGTCCGGCTCTGGCGTTCTTAATAAAGTTGATATATTAATAAAGTGTAACTAAAATAAAATTTTATTCACCATCACTGCTGCTTCTCGCAGGAAGATGAGAAACAGCTGTAATTCGATTCTTGCTAGGCTTCAAGCCCACCTCTTATAACTACAATTTTATTTATTTTTTTTCAGTCTCATTACTCAATAAACGACTATCCTTGAGTTTTGTATATTCGTACTTGGTGTTTCCTCGATATATATGATTATTTTGAACTGACACTTAATTGCCTTTAATGGGATAGCAAATATAGAATATAAATGGTCAATATTTAAATTTGCATTTCAATAAATACATAGAAGGAGTATCTGGGTGTGAAAATCGTTTCCAAATTTTAAATATTCAACCATATTATAGGTATTAAGTTAAAGTAGATATCGAAAATTAGCTTTCTGCCACATTTATTATCAGATCAATGGTTCAATATTAAATCAAGTATTTATTCATATTTGATGGGTCTATAAGACTAAATAGATTTTATGCATGTGTGTATGTAAAACCTTGAACAATAATGGAAATTTAATATATACTATATATATAAATAAAATATAAAAATATAAAAACAATATAAAAATTAGAGTGTAAACACAAAAACACACATTTAAGAACTTATTATTGCCAATTAAAGTAAATAAAAAAATATAAAAATAACAAACGATATATATTATATATATATATATATATATTATAATATATAATATTATATATATATAATATATATATATATATATATATATAGAATATATATAATATATTATATTATATATATATATATATTATATATATATATAATATATATATATTATATATATATATATATATATATTAATATATATATATATAATTATATTATAACTATATTATATAATATATATTATATATATTGAGAGAGCCCATTGCTAGTAGAAGTAGTTGTGCATACTATAATACATTTTGAAGATAACAATGATCAACAACTGAATCTGCATAAGTTGACAAACACTATCTTCTAGCTAACATACAACTAAAAATTAAATATCATACAACTAAAAATTATAGATTTTTCATTAGCCAATTTAGGTGGTTTGATATTAGTATGATAAAGTGAATTTTTAGAAAGTCAATAAAAAACTATATTCTCCTTCTAGCTATGGGCTTCATCTCATTAAGTTCATCCTGGCCATTAGTACTTAACCTAATACCCTAACGAACTAAATCTTGGCTTTGAACTTGTCTCCGCCTTCTTCAAACTCCACAATTCTTATATAGTGAGATTAATATGGATGATACGTTACCTACTTTTTACAGAACAAAAAACAAAATTCGCTCATTTCTTTGGACTTATGTAAAACTCACTCATTACCCAATCCATAACTTTGCCTATGAGGATGAGTCGGTGAGCTCCTCCTTAACTTTTTAGATTTATTTCAATTCTGAATAAAACTTCATTACAGATTATTTACTCTCACTTTCAATTTCAGAAATAAAGGACCTTTTATCAGGCTAAGGCTAAATATATTATTTCATAGCTCCTTAATTCTCCCCTGCATTCACATAAAGATTTGATCTAAACAGTATTAAAACCTCGACTTTATACAGAGCCTTTATTTATCTTTCTCTTATAGTTTGCTGCACAAAGAATTTCTTTATTTCTGTCCAAATTTTTTCGTTATATACAACTCTTCTACCTCCTCTCTCATTACACAAATTAATTAACAAACTCTTAAATCGCTGAATATTTGGACCCCTTGCCCCCTCTAATTTACTTACATCAAACCCCTCTAGACACTACAATATATATAATATACCCATACCTGTTATTATGTAGAACTATTATACACGGGCAATTAAAATACGATCAAGCCTTGCCCACGTTTTAAATAATAGTTTCCCACAATTAAACAATCAACTTGATTTCAACTTTCCTCCTTTAAATTTCTTCTTTGCTGAAGACTCCAAAAGCAAAAAACACCCTCGTACAATAGACTGCGCTTAACCTTCGTTGTATAGTTTCACAAATTCGCTCAATCGTGATATCGGTCTGTGAATGCCTCGTTGTGTTTTTTCCGGTAGTAAGGAGTTTTACGCTCCTAAGATACTTCTTTTTGGATAGAGAAATAGTACAGATGAGCATAGAGGGATTTCCACCACGAACCACCTTCTACTCAATTCCCTTCAACACTCCGCTATACGTACCACGCTCAACAGCGCGTACGGCCATTACTAATTACATCTACACAAAATTTTTTCATAACAACCAATACTTCCCAAATACAAGATAAAATCATCAACGCCAAACGTTTAAATATTTTAGATCTTTACATATTGCCGACATCAAACCCACCTCCTTAACAACGATAGGTGGCCGTTTAAACTTACTATTGCTTTAACTCCCAGATGAAAGTTTGTATCATTCTGTCAACTCCGTATGCTTTCATCGAGTGATAATGCATTTATTGTAAAACTAAAGTAGTTACACTCACGTGATATAGATTACTACTCTCATCTGATGTAAGGAATTGATATAATGATGTTATATTAAGATAAGTTGTTTTCTCTATCATATATTGTAAGATTAAAAAACTCCAGTTTTATACAATGTCATTACTCTGTTATTTATTTTTATAGATGTGGTTTCCTAATGTAATTTTTGCAGTTTCCTCTCGCTGTCTGTTTAACCACTTTTTTTTTTTGCGACATTTTTGTAATTTTGTTGCAAGTTGTAACATTCGTTGAATCATCTTTTTCTCGTAGCTCATTTAACATATACTCTGTGCTAGGACCTTATCTCTATTTTATGTTATGCTTGGTTTCCCAATTTTTATCTTTCTCATGTTGTTATGTATCGAGAATATTATGGTGATGATGGCTCAGCTCGAGTTTTCGCCAGAGAGAACGTCGTTTTTTCTTGTCAATAAAGTTTCTCTCTATCTCCATGTCGTTGTCTAAAGCCCTGGTGTTGCTTTTTGTTTCTCTTAATCTATATCTATGCTATCAATTCATCTCTGTGTATCCCATCTTCCTGATATTAATCTTTCTTCTCATAAATAAATTTAGTTTTTATTCTCATATAACTCACTATATATACTCTTTTTGAAGATATTCATTTGATGGGATAACTTCGTCCTTATATATGTCTTCCTCACTAACTAATATATTTAAGCATTATATACCTATATAACCTCTACTTCCTCGGCTAATATAAAGTACTCTAAGTAAATACGTATAAGTGTCATATGTATAAGAAATAGTTGGATAAACTTTATATATTATATATATATATATTTATATTATATCGGAGGCGTTCCTTTTTACCATGCTGCTCTGTGCTTAGCACGAGTTAACATATAGAAACGATCGCTTTTACAACTGCATAATGTTACGATGAAATTCTCTCTCTTTTTTGGCTGAATATTGTTCAATAGTAAATGATACTCCCTTTTCAAAGATGTTATAATAAGTGATATTGTAAAATGAGAAACAAAAAGTGTGAATGATAAATAATACATCGTAATATATATTTTATATTATACTATATTCTGATAGTAGTTATATACCTCATCAACATTATAAAGGTCCTAGGGAAACTTAGTATATTATAATCTTTTTCATATTTAGCATTTACAATTTTTGAAACTCTGACGAACGATAATGTAATCGGTTCTGGATAGTTGCGCAGAGGGAAAGGGTATTCCGATAAATACGTTTTATATAGCTGTAAATCAAACCAAGTAAGCAATAAAACTGTTCAGGTAGCTCAGTAATATAGTAATTGCATATATATAAATGTACTATATATATATATATATATGTAACTTAATTTCACCACAGTAAATATCATGATATTTTAGTGTATATCTTGTTCAATTTTCGTTGGCGGATTTGTACATATAGTGGACTTATTATATATACTGACTAAAGATATACACAAGCTTTTGTAATATATAATAGTATATTTCCATATACTTTTTTATATATTTTTTTATATTCATATATTTATAATAATACCCTTATATAATATTTTACAGTGTCACCACCACTCACGGCAGAAGCCCTATCAAGGAGGAAAGTAATTGCAACTCTTCGTGTCAAGTAATATTCTATTCTAGAACATAATCGCAAACTATCGCCGCCAATCTATTTTGAGCACCCTATGACGGCCAGCCGCTTTAAAGGAGTAGAGATTATTCAGCAGGAAAAACAGAAGATTGAAGAGAATTTCCACAGAACAGGGTGGCAGGAAAGAAGGAAGCACCGCAGCGGAAAAGCCTGGAGTTACCAATATGCAAATATCAACAACAATATACTCATGCCCCGACACAGCACCCCTTGTGCTACGAGGTCGTACTCTCCGTAGGGTGGCATCTAGTCGTAATATGTGATTAGATGTTCCTCGAGCACCGCTGGATCAAGCGTTCGCAAAATTTTTGTTCCTGGACTATTAGAAAAGAGATAAAGCACACCCATTCGCGCCGCAAAGATACGCGTTGTGTGCATCAACCGAGAACTGGAAAGATTTATGAAGTTTTTGGCCCTGGTATCTCGACCCTATCCAATCTCAGTCGAGTGCGTGAACCTAGTGATCCGCCCCAGATATCTTGCTGGCGAACAGATACTCCATACAAGGGCGAATGACGGCCCTCTCTGTGTATAGCTGGAGACATACTAGAAGAGGGCAAAAAAGTTCTCGCAGCCTTTACAAGAACTCCCTAGTTTGCTGTGGCGACGGCCGTACACTACGTTCAACCTCTGTTTGTGTGTGAGGTGTTCCAGACATTAGTTGTGGTTTTATTTTGCATGTGAGTGTCTCTTTATTGTCAACAGGACGAGACTAGAGAACCTCGTCTACTCAGTGTTTGGAGATCCAAACAGACGAGAAGAGAGCACCGGGATATTTGTATGGAAGTTGGGTTTTTAAAGAAACTCTGAATTTCAACAAGGTTGAGGACGACCCACAATTTTGAATCTAATTCTCAAAATAAAAAAGTAATCAGGAAAATTAGAAGAAGGTCCGATCTCTATAAGTAAATTGGAGGGGCTGCCCGAGACCGTGAATTAGATGAGAAGTTGAAGAATGAAGGGTCGAGTCATCGGCATCTCGAACCGTCGATGCTATAGTAGAATGTAAAGCATGGTGAGAAAAGCAGTTCATTAATGAATAATAGTTAGGAATAATAAGTAGGAGATAAGACAGAACCCTGAGAAACACCACTACTGAGAAAGAAAAAGAAGATAGTTCAAATAAACAATAGTAACAGCCGATATTGAGCGATTGGAAAGAAAACTAGACATAAGTAAGTCAAATAGATGCAAGGTGAAGCGTGAAACTCAAAGCGAGGGATGCTTGGAGAGCGAGTGAATTCCGCGTAGCTCATATCCTCGGTCAAATGTCACTGGTATTTTTTGATCAAGTGCCAGGTCGCCTCCTTCATCAAGTCGTCCTTCCGGAAAGACGGCCGAGTATTCGCAATCATCGTGATCAAAGAGATCGAGAGCTATATCGCCAGGTAGACATCGAGCGTACCGAAAGCCGTACTGGCGATCGGCAAGAGAAGTGAATGAGATCCAGATGATCTTAAGAAATGAGAGTTAGTTGAGTAGTGTTTCAAAGGATCTCTAGTAGATTTGGTAGAATACATAGTCGAGACTTATACGGAGCGGGCATATGATTAGAAGGTGCAGAAAGTCGACGTACTCTTTTTTCGGAACATGGTTGACGCTGATAGATGACATTCCAACATGACGTGTGCCAAGTATGTCCGTATTGATGACAGAATAATCTAGTAGTTGAACGATGGGCTTGGACGTGTACTTCCAGCATAGACTTATAAGGACCAATTGCTAGTATGACTACATAATAGTTATTCTATAGGTATCATTATATAATATATATATATATATGAGTATATTATTATTATAGGTATTAACCCCATTTGGGATATATAACTTATAAGTGATTAGAGGAGTATTCCTAAGGTGATACATTAAATGATTAGTTCTCCTCTACAAACCGTTCTCTCCTTTTTCTAACGTTTCTGTAGTTCGATCCAGGTATACATTAACTTTGATATTTAAAAATCTCATACTCTATTCATATTCTCTCGATTTCTCGTCGTCAGCGCCATCCGATATGGCATTGAACTGTGCCGCCATATTTTATACTTACTTCGTTGTTTGGCTCAAGCGCTCTGATATTAAATAGCGAGAATATATGTTTTTTACCTTTTTTACATCTGTCTCTCTCTGGCCTTGCTCGAATAATGTACAATAGTTCCTATTTCATTTATTTTAGATATTGGCGATAAAGCCATACTTAAGTCTATGACTATGGAGGAAATAACGAGTAATATCTTAATATCGCGTTAGCTTCACGAAAATGCAAAAATAGATCACTGTTTTTACTAAATTCATATGATAGTCTACTATTCGTCTGGGAGACTTGGGTGCTCGCGTGGTAGCTGCATCAGGAGAGTACTTTTGCTCAGGTTAGCTATATTCCCGGTACCCCTACTTCCTCTGCACGTGTGTCGACTCGAAATTCTATGGATGTAGATACTAACTTCATTTACTATATCAAGAAATCATAGGTATCTTGAGGTATAAGTGTATACTATATATTATATATATATAGTGAACACTATTTGGGGATGTGAGATAATCGTCGGAAGTATATTGTGTTAGTACAGGTCTACCTATCTATGATATATTCCAAATTCGGATTACTAAATTATACAGTTATCTATATCTATTGTATATAACTAGATATTAGATATACTTACATCATAATTAACCAAACTAAAATAATATAAATTAACATATCTAACTGTGTCGATGATATCTATTTGGCTCTACTCAGCTATATAATTAACCATATGGCACACACTAAATTATATTTAACCTTATTTTACTTTGATCCATCTTTTTATTACTACTATACTTGACGTAGTAATTTTTTCGACACACATTTTACAGATACACAATTATAGGGCTAGATAGTAGTCACTATAATAAGTACACTATTTATCATATTTATGGATATATTTCTTACCGTAGATTTCATTATCCTAAATAGATATTAATTGATCTCATAGATTATAATAGCTTGCTATTCTAAAAATAGTTATATATAATATAATTCTTTCTTATTATATGGTATATGTTATTTCTCTCTTATTAATAAATATCAACCACTACTTCGTATATCGTTTCCTATATGAGGTATTAAATCTAGACTACAAAACGCTTATTATAATTTACTCAATTTTAATTTATCATTTCTCTCATATATCTATAACTAGCTATCTCATCTCTGCTCACTATATTGCTAGTTTAATTTATTTACCTTAAGCACTATATAATTTTACGTATTTCGGTAATACGTAATATTTATTAGGTATATATTGCTAAATTTTGCGTCGTCATTACTTAACGCTGTACTATTAATTGGTAAATGACATGTACTATTAAACTTTATTATCTATGAGTGTAACGCTTTCGGCCTCTCTAGGTCACTAATAATATATGAGTGGGAGCTTATAGTTAAATAATCGTAGATATGTATGATGACTAGGTTTCATTCTCATTCTTCAACTAAATCTTTTACTCTCTATATAATCCATGGTTCTCGATGGTGCTTGCTCTCATTCATAGGCTTCATTTACATAGGCATAGAGACAGTAAGTAGTCTATCGGGTATATAGGTGTGGAAAGTTCTCTGCTCCTTTCTAATTCCATCATTTGCATAATTTCTCATATTCGCTATAGAAATCGTTTATCAGGTAGATTACTCTTTACTAGTAATGTGAGCTAAATGCGCTCGCGTATAATTATTCATTATCTCAAACGATAAAGTTTCGCTAACCTCCTTATATTCCTACTAACTGATAAAATCTTTCTATGGCCTAAATGACTTTTCCGCATAAATTACTATCTCTAAAAAACTTCTGTTAAATCTGCTTTCTACTCCTTTTATCTCGATCTGATATGGTATTCTGTTGCTATAATCTCTACCATATACTGAAATACGCACCAATCTAACTTACGGCTGCTTATTATTTTTTCCTCTTTAAACTCAACTCATTGGCGATCTAGCATTCTCCTCCTCCTCCTCCTACCTTCTCTCCTAATATGTCTTGCCATTTGACCTTATGTGTAGTATATCATTATATTGATCGGGTTAGCATGTTTGCATCTGGAATAAATCTATGACTAAGTTATAGTGGGAGTCAGTGGAGTGGTTCACGTGATGGCATTCCTACCAGTAGTTTGAAGGTTTGTGCGTTTCAGTTGTGCTGATCCATGACCCTCGTTATAACTATATTCTGCTATGTCATCATTAATCATATTAAATACTTTCCTCTAAGTGTTGTTAGACACGCACTATGTACTCAATCATATATATTATATCCGTGATAAAAAGGAAAGCCGCTCTGATCCTTTATAATCTTTGATCGTCACCTATTTTTTATTACTACTACTTTGATTATTTTCTAATAATCTAGATTTTGAACCATTCTCATCTCTCAGTAATTCTTAGATCTTAATACTAGGTAATCTCAATTCACTATTCCTTTTCCTCCGATCTGACCTATGAATTACTGCTTACGTAGATGATCTCAGGTGAGGTCTAGTATAGATCATATATAATAGATATATAATATCCCTTGCAGCTATCTAAAATGGTATACGTTTCCTATCTAATTAATAATCTTTTATAGTCTCATGTTATAATTTCTCGTGCGAAGACCTCTACATATATAGACTTTGTTAGGTGCAGAGGTTACCGCGCGAAGGGAGCTAATGTTGACCTTTATTTACCTGCTCCGCGGCCGACTCCACCAAATTAATTTCTCGGCTCATTTGGCTATCAAGACTCATGCTCCATCATTTTAAAAATAAGCTGCTCAACGGTCCGGCTCCGGCGTAGGGTGCGCGCTGCTTGACATGTAGCTTCTAAGAGACCAAATATTTCTATTTTATTAACTTGAAATAACACCGATTAAATGTTTATTCACCTCTATGGCCCGTCTCGCGATTCCCGAAATGAACTACTCTCCCTCTAATTGTGCGCTCTGACTTTCCATCGCTAGCTCGGTTTTCGTCAGCTCTTCCTCTCTTTGCCACCCCAATTTGATTGTAGTCGCTTAGTTTCCATAGTTATCAGATTTTTAATCTTTGAAACTGTCTTGTAGTTTGCTTTCAATGGAGATCGTCCATCAAAATTAATAGTGCATGAGTAAAATTTTGCTCGTCGCATGAAAAACGTGGGAGAAGGGCGTAAGCTTCTGTGATCTCAATTATTTCATTGCCAATCATAGATAAATTTTTAGAGTGATTATTTCTCTCATTAAGATATATTTATATGATTTCTCGACTCTTACGGAATACATTAGCTTTGCACTCTTTTATCAATCTCTCTCCTAGATAAATGCCATCTCTTTTTCAAAGTTTTCCAATATAGATAAGGGTCATATCGAAGCATCTTAAAGCCATTCCTACTTTGTGCATATTCATATAGCTGTGTTATGTATTGTAACTCGCCTTGTAACAATATATGGAAACTGTTTAAGTATATGACTAATGAATAAACAACCTTAATTAATCACTTACTTAACTCATTAACAGATAAATATCATATACACAAACACACCTCCTATTTAAGAATCTCACTTCTATTATGAATTGTCTGAAATTACATCATAAACCAATACTTAAATACAACTCTATTCACAGCTTTCTAATTCTACTCAGTATTGATTTGTAGATAGATATAGAATATTCCTGATAGCTCTATAGTATATAGTATTATATATAATATATATTATATTATATTATTATTATATATATATATATATATAGTATTATATAATATATCATTATATAATTATATATATATATATATTAACGTTTTCCTTAGAGTTCTTTTGCTAGTTTGTTGCTTTCATATAACTAAAAACTGAAAGAAAGGAACTTTATATTTATTGATGTGTTGGGATTTTAATATTGGAATTTATATTTATGTTATTTGTAATTTTATATTAGTTTTCTTTAAAAATTATAATTATTATTATCTCATCGACTTATCTTTATTCTACCAATCTTATCTCTTATTATTGATAGCTCCTTGCTCTCTTCTTATCGCAGTATCCATCATCGTCTAACCGATATTTTTTCTTCACAAATTCTCTTAACAGGTGAAACTGGTTTCATAAATTTCTTCTCCTATCCTTTTTGGTAAAAAAAAATCTGCTACAACTGTTTCGTAGTTAAAATCCTTTGAGCTTATGGCTTATATATCTTAAGTACATAAAACAAGAAATATATATCATGGAATATAAACTATACTCTAACTTTTCAACTCATAATCGGTATATTTAGTCATATTAATTTCTGGGGCTATAGGATATATAAATATATGGATCCTCTCTAATATATTTAAACTTTTAAGTTCTTGTGTATTTACGTCTGTACTAGAGATACTTTTTTTTCCATTCTCAGTATTTTAATCAAATTACACTGAATAGTCTAAAAGGATGATTATTTATTAATAGTATTTGTAGTATAGTATGGTATATATATATAGTATATATTACTGCTACTTCATATCATAAGTGGATTGAGGGGGTTAGATTATGGGTCTATCTGGTTTATCACCCGGTGACTCTATTTTGATATTTAGTCTGAGTATTCTCTCAAAATATGGCTAAAATGTATACTTTTATTTAACATATGTACTTGCTCCACTTTAATAGACATCTTTGGCGGCTGACGATGAAAGTTATGCTTTATCTCTTTCTATAATTTCTTTTTTTTAGGTATCCTTCAATGCATAGTGCATGTGCTCAGAAGTGTAAGGTAGATGATTATTATCTCTTCTTACACCGTTAATAACCACCAACCTTTATTACGTACGGCCCTGTCATCGATATATATGAGTCACCTAATGGTATATTAGTAGTATTGACTATATGTCGTCAGCGTCAATATATATATATATTATATTATATATAATTAATATATAGTATCATAATATAAGTTTTATATATATTATATATATATGATATATATATTGTAATTATTGGTAACTTCCTAATATTGCTATTTCACTGCGGTTCATTACCTCATTTTATTCCTGCCACTACTCTCTATGTTTCTGATGTAAATTTTCTATTCCATCTTCTGTGTTTTCTTGTATATTGAATATTTAATTAATTCTCTCACTTTATTATTAAATAATAGCCTGGCATCTTAGTGGGGCTATACTGGCGTCGTGTGCGTAGTTTGCGATTATAGATTAAGGACTATAAGTATGCAATCTGAGTTAAAAATAGAATAGAAATAAAGAGAGAGGCGATTAAAGTTGATATGATAAGAGATTAGTAAGTTTTTTTTGTTTAAGCTAAAGAGAGTATACCCCTTTAAGGGAAATCTCTTACTCAGCTTTAGCAAAGTGAATGGCAGAATAGTTTTCTAGTGTGAACATCGATACTCTCGGGCCTTCAGGAGGTATACGGTCAAATAAGGATAGTAGCTATTTATACCACGCCTTCCTTAAAAGCCCGGTGTCTTGGTGGGGTACTCCGGAACGCCTACTCTGCTCTCTAGTAGTTTACGGGAGATTTGGTCGCGAGGGTTGCTCCTACCGCCTCTCTCTCCAGTACGCGTTCGCGCCTTTTATTGGAAACGTTCCTCTCGTCGCTGTGGAGTTCACCTGTTCGGGTCTGATGCGCAAATCTCAACGCCTCTCTCCGCCGTGACCTTTATGATTCATCTCTTTTGAAACATTATAATTCTCTCTTGCCGAGAGGGATTTCTGTGAAGAGTATCTGTGTAAGTGAGTAATTTTCTTCTGATTTACTAAATATAATTGCTTATTTATTAATAAATCTAGATATTAGTATCTAGACTTGATAAAGTAAGTATCTCATAAAGGTACGAGTTTATATAGTTTCACTTCTGGACTTTATGCTAAAATATTGTCATCGCGCAAATCTTAGCATAAGTTTGAACGAACATAATTAAAATTTTTACAAGTTATTAATGACTGCTAATATGACTTCCTGCGCCTAAACACTCGGAGTAAGAAAGTATGTATATATTTAAATAATTATACAAGAAATTAATAAACTAAAATTATATTTTATACTTTCAAAATTGCAATTAACATTATCTGCGCAGTGAGCTTTTGTATAGACATATATAACATTTGAAGGCATAATAATTATATTTTACAAGAATTGTAAAAATTATTCAAATTAATCGAGCATATACATAGTTATCATCCGAAGTATCTATAACAATATATACAATATATTATATGAATTCACTTCACAATATATATTTAAATGTATTTAATATATTATATATATATATAACAGAATATAAAGGTGCATTTAACACACTAAGCTATATATTTTGAGCAGATACTACCTTAGATAAAAACTAAACATAGCTAAATCATTTATTAATTGTATATATAAAAGTAATCTAATGTTTAAATCAATAATAATTATTGATATGAAACAATTGAATTATTCAAAGTTAAATAGGCCACATTGATCTATACACGTAAATCCTAAGAGGAAAGGTTCAGTATAAGACGTTTCTAACGTTATCTCCATTGAATTTGACAAGCGCACTATTAGTTTTCATAAAGTATGTAGTGGACAGAGAGAAACTTGCTATATTGATTTATATAACATATTTAATGGAGAGACGAGTGGCTTGAAGTTTAGGTCCTTTATTTGTAATAAAAATTATCTCTATTACATACATAAATAATAAGTTGAGGTACTATGTCCTGTGTGTCCATCAAGATAATAAACCTTATAGATATCCTCGATAAAGAATGCTTAACTATCGTACTTGAATCACTACAATATATGTCTTTTTATATTACTACTGCTCTTTATTCCATATCCTCAAGTTAAGAACTAAAAGAAAATTGATGAAAAAAAGTGAATCTATTACCGTTATCGTAATAAGCGTATGATAGTTAGATTTATATTGTAAGGAGGATGAATGTGTCTCGATAGTTGTCTTTTGAAACAGATTATTCGGTCTCTGCTCCAACTTTAAATTTAGCAGAGATAAAATTCATACAATTGTATTCCTCGTAATTATCACCATGTATAAGGGCTAGTCGCTAGTTTTGAGATTATGGATTTGTGGTTTTTACACTAGCAGGACCTATTTTCAAGCACATTCGAGAGGAATCAGAGTTGGTTTAGTGGTAATATGCCATAATAAATAGAGTTCTGCTCATTATAATCCAAACTTAAATGATGAAAGAAATCCATTGCCGAAAAGGAAGTTTTGCTATGTCTGCGATGAATCTCGAACTGTGATTAATTGTGAAAGTATAAAGATGCAACTAATCACTTGAATCACTACAAATACTTCAAGTACATATTCGAAGTTAAAAACTCACTAGGAATAGAAAAGAAAATAAAGCAAGAATTTGAAATTTAATTTTCTTCTTTTAACCTTAATTTCTTTCATCTTTTCGACAGTTATTTAATTATAAATTTAAGTGATTAATTTTAATTACTTAGTTTCAAATATATAATGGAGATTATTTATAACAAAACTATTTTTATTCATTACGTATCATAATTTAAAAGAATAAGAAAGAATATGAATATAATGACAAAAATAATCGGATAAAATTCATTTATCGTAATTATTGAAAACAAACCTTATTGGAATATTTCCTTAATTGATATATTGAAAATTTATATTTAAGTTGAAATATTAAGTACTCGCTTCAACATAAGTAGACTTATTCAAGTGAGTCAAATATATATAGAGCTAATAATAAAGTAGCCCGCTATACATGGATTGAGATGAACGTACTCTCTAGGCGACCTCTGTGTAGTTCTTAGCTTGCACTTTGTCATCACCGCTTCTTCTAGTTCATCATACGCATTTTTGTTTCAGTGTGTCTCAGGAGGTCTTAGTTTATCGAATACAGTGTCAAGAGATCGCAGTCTCTACTTCTATCTCCTTTAAATTTCAGAATACTCTCTCTTGCCCCGGCGAAGAGCAGAGTAATAATTCTTGCAAGGAATGAGAAGAGGCTATAGTGATTGGAGTTTGTCCAGTTTGTCAAAAATTTTCTGTTTTCTTCTGAACAGTATGAGTCAGCTTAATAATTGGTCATATTTGATAGAGAATGATATCGCGTATCTGTTGGACTGAGAGATAATACTCAAGGCTGACTCGTGACCTTAATTCGCTATACTACGATATTTATGCGTAGTGACGTTTATATCGTCGAAGGGACTTTTGTTACTTTTTGTTGTTCCAATACTATTCATTGCATACTGGTTATCTTTATCAGTGTTAACAGACAATCCATTTTCAAAATAAGGTATTTAAATATAAATTCTATTCACCATTTCGCTTAATTGTGGTAACTTGTAGCTACACATGTTAGTTAATGTTCTTAATAAGTCCACAAGCTTAGTCAATATAAGTTTAAATCTATCCTATATTAATATAATTGTAGTTTGATCCCTGGGATATATTATAGAACACCTACACTTCTCAATCATAACGCTTCTTGAAAGCAAACAAATGAAGTAAAAGAAAACTTTATCAATAATAATAACAAAATTCCTCAATCTAGAACATACTTCGTGGTAAGATAGATGGAATCGAACTCAAAATCGGAATAATTATCCGAATATAAGGAATTCTTTATTTTCTATTTTATAAAAAGGTAATTAATTGAGTATTCAAAATACGAATAATTAGAACTAAGCAAAAGGGATCCGTTGTCAAATCATCTTTTAACATCAAATCAACGAGTCTTTCATACATTTATTAAGTATTCCTATTAGTATAATTGCAATTTTATCAGCGCCATGTCATTTTTAGTTTAGTCGTTGATCGATTAATTTACCTTTCAATTCTTATAATGGTTCTGTACCGTACTCTACTTTTAATTATGTAATAGAATGAAATTTTCAAATAATATATATAATAAGTATCTCCATGATCTATCAAGCAAGACATGTTTCTCTCTTACTATACATATGTAACTTCACTTTACTCTACTGGTAAATCTGATTTCTTCATTTTTTTAAGTTATGATATGATTTTAATGATCGGCAGATATTATCATATTTTTGAATTATCCACTACGAAATCCTTTGATTCCTTTTTCGATATTTCTAATGGTTCTAGTGACCTGTCTCTCTTATGTATTTATGGTGATATAAGAAATTTTATCAAATTTAATAGAACCTAAATATTTCAAGTCAAATTTTGTCTTTCATAATATGTCAATGCAATGTTTCTCTTTATAGCGTTAACTAAAGTTCTTTGAATATTACTCGTTGACGCATCTCGATCAATAAATCAATGTATAATATATATATATATGTATATAAGATACATTAGAAACGTCTCTTACTATAATACTTAGGACCTTTTTCATACTTATGGATTATAGCTCGAGTTCCGATCATATGTGTGGTACCTATATTAACTTTGTGAATCATAATTCTATTTTACATTATAATCTAAATAATTATGATTATTAGTATTAAACATTTGTTTTGTTACTTTATAGTACATTTAACATGTTATGTTATAGTTTGCTTTATACTAATCGGATAATTTAATAACCAAATATGCTTGTGTTTAAATACACCTATTTTATTTTATTTTCTTTATTGATTATATATATAACTTATATATTGATTTTATAATTATTTAATTATTGTATATTTATATTATATGTTTAATACTTATCGTGATGTAAATAACTCATTTATAGTGCTACGTAATATATTGAATTATACTAATTTTTGGTCTATAAATTGTATTTTGAATGGTATATATCTATACTTTGTTTATTTCAGACATTAAATTAGATATGGTTTACATATATATTGAAGTATATTGATACTTTTTTTGATATTTTAGTTTAATTATAATTTTCTTACCCCATTTGAATATATGTTTATTATATGTGTTTGTGTTATTGTTAATTGACTTCCACAATAATAATTGATATATCATTGAATGTAATAATGAGTTTGATTTATAATATTTCTATATATATATTAATTACTATATATATAAATACATACTTTCTCACTCGTGTTTAGCGCGGGAAGTATTAAATTACTTTAATTAATATTAATAAACTTATGTTAAAATTTTTAAATTTATTAGTTTAACGATACTATAATACTTAAGATTTGCGTGAGTCAAATAAATTTTTAAGCATTAATGCTGAAATTGAAATTAGATTAAATATACCCGTGATAATGTTGAGATACTTACTTCTCAGATCTATATATATTATCAGAGTTCTAAGAATATATTATAATAAGCAATTATTTTTAAGAATCAGAAAAGATAATAATCTTACACTTCCAAGATAACTCTATTTCTCAGAATAATCCTCCGGGCTATAATAGAGTCTGATTAAATATTTCATTGGAATCATTAGTCTTCTGCTGACTCTTGGTGGTGGTGATCTACAACTTGTTACAGCATAGAAAGTGAAACGTAAGCAAGTTCAGCAAGTCTAAACAAACAGGGAGCTCTGTTGTGCGAAAAGTACGCTCGCTGTGAGAGTATATACGCATTATGACTATCACAAGTTCGGGCCAACTTACAGATAGTGAGAAGTATTCAAACAGACAGGTGACTTGGTATATCTCATACTGACTCTGCTATTTAGCAAAGTATTGTTGCAAGTTGTTAGATTAATTTGATATGTATGTTGAAGTAGTAAAAAGAGAATTCATATGTGTGCAGAAATTATGAGGGATTTACTGAAATTCATCATCCTGTCTGTCAGATATTATTTAGGAGTGCTAGTGTTTCTGTGAAATGTATAACGACTCACCATAAAAGTGCTATAGAGATAACAGCGAATCAAGTTACTAGATGTACTCCCGGAAAGATTATTAGTTATTATTACTGTACGTGCACGTAATCATCTTTTATCTACAAGATAAGAATTAATGCGATAACAGATATATAGAATTTCAGAAACAACTAATATGGTATATGTCCGTATTGATATTATATTATATGTAATATATTAGTGTATTATATATTATATGGTAAGTAAGTGTTGCAATCTGTTCTACGGCAGAAGATAATGATTATGCTAAGATAGAGGTAAGAAGAGTTATTGAAGTATATTATGGCAGAAATATATAGTATTATATAGTTGTGTATCTAATAATTAAAATGCACTTAATAGGTATTATCTCATTCCTACTTTTATCTAGATAAGAGGCTGTATATATACTGTAATTAACAAACTCCAAATCAACCTCAGGATGGTTATTAGTATAAGCAATATATTCACTAGTGAATATAGATTAAATAGCTAGAACACTCAACTCTCATATATATAAAGTGAAGCAAGTAGAACTATAAGGAGCAGTGTAGATAAATATATATATTCAAAGCATATACTCCCTTGAACACAATCTCTCTTCTATTACTAGATGACTAGTTAGCATATTGAGTGGAGATAATGGTATAATTATAAAAAATATTATATATATCAATACGTACTGGTTACTACTACTTTATGAGCAAAGAAATAGATATCATAACTAGTTATAGATATTACTACTGAACATAGCAATAGTAATAATTACATATTCCATATAATAAACATTCAATGAATAAATTAATAGTAATAAGCTCGCAAGGTTATAAATGATTTTTGTTTATATTCAGTAAGTATGAATATATAATATTATATTTAACAATTTTTTTTCTGAAAGTTTATTAGTCTGTTTTGAATTTGAAATGAATTATTATATGAATATATATATATAATAATATAGTAAACTATTATAAATTTATTTATTGATATAAACCCTCCATATTATTTCGTAATTATAATAACTAAACATTGTTTCTCTGCCACAATTTTAACATAATACTGTTATATGTATATAAAGAGATAGGTCTGTTCCAAAGCCACCCCTCTTATAGCAATTTCGATATCATTTGATTATGTACTTGAGCTTAGGTAAAAGTCTTATCTCAAATATATGAAAAAAGGCCAGTTGAAGGTGTGGAGTTAGTATCAGTTACATATTATATATTGTAGTGACTTGAGTGATATGGAAATAGAAGTAGGTGGTTAATAATAAGTAAGTAGATATATAGACATATAGAAAAATAATATGGTCAAAGACTGCAAAAAGAAATATTCTAGAGGTTGCATAGCCGAACCTTAGTTGTGATAGTATTGTTCAGCAGCCACAACTATTT